>JAJJMA010270742.1:0-13549 GCA_023529015.1 Papaver nudicaule | reverse complement strand
ATATTTATCAAACCACATGGAGTTATTGTGTGAAATTTTACCACAAAGTTGTAGACATTAAGATGGAGTTTGTGTATAAATTTTACCCAAGGACTCCTCACGAGCTCTCCGCAGCAACTGTTTTGGTTTCGTATGTAAGTTCTGTCTACTTGCTTTGGTGCGCTGCAATGTTGGCGCCATATCTCTTGATCCACGGATTGGATCGCCACAAAAATTTTACACGTAACATAATACACCTGAAGGAAGATGTTGTCCAAAATTCACCTTCATATCTCTTACGTATCTTCCGCGTTGCTCGTTTTCGTGAAGGTTGTCGTACAACGAATCTGGTACGCAGTCGTGAGCATGTCTTTGTTCGTCTCCAGAGTAGGTTTGCTCCATGGAGACCCAAAATAAGATAATTTCTCCACAATATGGTTTACCGTACTTGGTTGATAGTTCTAACGCTGAGGTTGTGGGCGATAGTGTTGATTAGAGTCCTTCCCTTGAGTCTCCCTTCCTTCGAGAGATCTGTAGTGGGTAGTTCAATGTTGTATGGACATCTCTGGTCGAGTAGGCTCTTCCCATGATGATGAAGTGCTTTGGCAGAGACAAGGGAGCACCTACTTCACGTTTCTTTTCGGGTCGTGGCGGCCGGCATTGCTATCGGTACTTGGTGGGGCGAAGAGCGTCGGTGGCGAGGAGTCCCCAGCTATGTTTTCTGATATTTTATCAGCGCCTCTTGTTGAGTTCGCCTTCCCTCTTGCAGACACATGTGTATTGGCCTTTCGAAGACGAGGAGGCAGAGTGTTCTTCCTAGTTGTTGAGACTTATCGGGTCGGGGTAATCCGGTTGCTCCTTCCTTATTCAGGCGTCTAATAGCTCCAGTACTTCGTCGAGGATGATGAGTCTGGGAATCCTGTATAGGCTTCAGTCCTCGTACTCCTCGCGGTTGTGGTTGCAGATCTGCATCCTAAGTCCCCACGCATTCCGTGTCTCTGGGCTTGGCGATGTCGGCTCCCTTCGTTCACGGGGTTGCGGACTTGCTTGGGTAGGATCATGCTCTGTCTTCTTCCTTCATCGTGCTCGGTAGTTCACTGTCCGCTAAAAAAGTCGTGATCTCAAATCCTGACTTCCTTTTCTTTCACTTTCTCTTTTCTTCTCTCGGCGCCATGGGTAGTGGCGTTCCATGGCGTCGTGACTTTTTTTTATACATGTGTGGCGCCGTGGGTTGGGGCGCCACGCCCATGTGCTTTCCCTCCTCTTTTGTGGCGCCACGGGTAGTGGTATCCCATGGCGCCATGGGTTGGGGCGCCACGCCCACATTTTTTTTTTTTTTCGCCGAGCTGTGGTGCTGTGGTTCTCCAGTCTTCCTTGTTGGCCTTCTCGTAATGGTTTCGTTTTAGGCGTAGTATGCCTTCAGCCAGTTGTGTCGATACCCCATCGTCTGGTTGCTGGCGAGTCTCCTTGCGGCTTCGTTGGTTTGAAGTCTGAGCTTCCTCCAGTGAGGAGCATCCCATGAGGGAGGTGTCCTTTGGATAGGGAGTTTGGTGTGGACGAGATAGAGATGCGCCTTCTCCTCTTGGTTCTCCAGGGGTTTATCTCGATCGAGTAGCAGACTTGGGTTGTTGGACATGCTCGTGTTCAGGTTTGTCTTGAAAGTTCAAACCTTGGAGTCCCTGGCTGGCTGCAGTGGTAACTCTGGAAACGCCAAT
Organism: Papaver nudicaule; assembly: GCA_023529015.1. Classification (NCBI taxonomy): domain Eukaryota; kingdom Viridiplantae; phylum Streptophyta; class Magnoliopsida; order Ranunculales; family Papaveraceae; genus Papaver; species Papaver nudicaule. Next base: position 11,855 of record JAJJMA010270742.1, on the reverse strand, counting down.
GTCTCGTTGTCATCCTATTAGTGATGATGGAGTTGTTCGTCCCTTCAGTGTTTGTTGGTAAGTCCTTCGTTGCCATGTGTACTATGAGCTTGGTTTACCCCTTTTCAATAGTTGGGGCGCCGTGGCTCGTGTTGTGATCTTCTTCGACTCATACCATCACCTGAAGTCTTCGGAGTGAGCTCGAAGTCGTATGCTCCGGGTGTGTCGCCTCTGTAGTTGGACTCTTCCTCTTATTCCCTTTGGTGATGGTACTCATGGAAGGTAAGTTGTTGTTGTACGGCTCGTGGATGAGGCTGACGTCGTCGTCGGCATCACAAGCCTCTTCGCTTTCTAGGAGTTTGGTCCTCTCCGGTAGTGCTGGTGCAGGCGAGGCAAGTCTTCAAGTGCAGGCTCTGCCAGTGGGGCTCCGGGAATTTTCTGAGCCTCAGTACTCGGTGGTGTCGATGCTCCCCTTTTTGGGGAAGGGGGCCCTCTACACCCTGTGTGGGCACGTTAGTCAGTGCTGATGAACTGGCATCGTTTCCTCCTCTGGGTTCTGGAGTGGTATCTTCAAATCGTCTTTTGCGGCGTACCCATGTTGTGGCTCTCTACATGTTGAGGTTCTCCTTGAGTAGAGATCATCTCGTCGTCCTAGACGGGGATCGCTGTGGTGTTCGTATTAGTAGCAGATCTGGAGTCCCTTTGGCTTGTGAACTTATTGACGGTTTCGTGGTTAGAGTTTTGAGATGAGTCGAGACTTCGACTTGGGTCTTGATCCGTCTTTCTGGAAGATCGTCTCGACACTTGGATGGTACCTCCGAGGTTGGCGTCCTTGGCACTTCCTCTTCCTTTAGGGTGGTAGCATATGTGACTGCGTTCTCCCCTGCCCTTCGTTTGAGGTTGAACAATTCTGCATATTCCTTGAAGCCTGGGATGGTCTCTAAGACTTCGGGTGGTACGTCGTAGGGGATGAGTTCGCCTTCTCCTAGGATCTTGTCGTTGCGTAGCTTGTCACGTACAACTCCAGACTCCGGAAGGGCTTTGATGGAGATTCTTACGGTTGTACCGATGTCTACTGCCGGTTTTCCAGGTTTTCCTCTCGAGTAGCTTTCCTCGTGGTGAGTCCCCGGTGACTCGGTGAATGTAGGCTATCAAATAAGAGAGGGGTGGACGGAGTACCTTCTTGATCGAGGGGGGTCCTCATCGACTCCCCTAGGTTCTGCAGGCGCCTTGCTGCTCTTTTGTACAAAACGCTCCACGAATTCCAGAGGGAGCGTCTCCTGGTTGTTGTAGATCCATGGGCGTCCCAGCATCATGTCGCTCTCGAGGACTCCCTTAACATTGTGGAACTCCGTCATGGTTGGAATCGTGACGATTTCGACGGGAAGGTCGATCCACCTGTAAGTGCGTACTTCGACCCCGTCAGGACCTTTGATGATGGCAGGGGCATGGATGGCTCTGCTGTAAGGGATGTTAGCGTCTCTGAGAGTTTTGGCTGAGATGATGTTCACTGTGGATCCCGGGTCGATGAGTGTCTTCGAGAATTCAGCATGCGACAGGCGGGTGGTTGTGAGAAGTCCCCAGCTTTGTCTTTCCGTTGGCTGCCCTTGCTTGGACATCGTCTGCTCATTGACTTCCTTGAAGGGTAGGAGTTTTTCTGATACTACCGTGTTGAGTGCTGTGAACACGTCTCTTCACTGTGGTTTCGAGAGACAGAGAGTCTCGCATCATCTCTTCCACTCTCTCGTTCACCGGCTTCTCGGGGAAGGTGAACGCTTGTTTCGTACGCGCAATTCCCAGGACTCCTCATTGGCTTGGAAGATCTTGGGTTTGCTACCTCTTCGGCTGTAGGAGGGCGTGGAGTCGAAGGGATCTCGATTACCTCGTCATGGATCCGAGAGTTTAGCAATTCTAGTACCTCCTCCACGGGAACCGGGTAGTCTGGTATCTCTGATCTGGCTTTCCGTCTCCGCATCTCCGGTTGATGTGGTCCTCCTTGGTTCACGTTCTTGTTTGGGGGGGCCCGAAGCTGAATTAGTGCATTTTTGGATGTGTACCTTCCGTGGCAGGGCCTTTCCTCCGTCCTTTGTGCGGGTACGGTGGCCGGTGTAGATAGGTAGCGCCACTTCCTTTCTCAATTTCGTAGTAGCTTTTCCAAGTTGCTTGTGTGAGGTCGTTTGGTGGATCAATTCCTTCTTGTCGTTGTTGCAAGTCCCCTTCCGGTATCGCGCTTCGCGCCGTGGGGGTCTTGTGCTTGGTGCTCAGCGAGGTGTTCTCCCGCTTTTCTCTTCCTGTCGTTGTGGAAGCTTCTTCAATGAGTTCTCCATGCTTTAGTCGTTGAGTCCTCTCCCTCAACATGGATATTATAGAGGTGGACCTCGTTGCTGCCTCCTGGGGAAAGAAGAGGTGGTGTAGGCTCGAGGGGCTTCTCGGGTTGGTTGGTTGTCGCTCTTGCGGTGTGCGGCCATAGGCGATTCGTCCCTCGTTCGGGTGATGGTTCTTTCCAACAAAGGGGGTGCGGTGACGGACCTCTTCGCAGCTTCATGGAGTTCAGAGAAGGTCGTTCTCCAAGAGGGCTCGGTATACGGGAATCGTTCCGTTGATGCAAGGCTCCACCAACTGCTGCTCTGTTAGTGGGGTGTTGGGTGTAGCCGAGATGATAGGTGTTGAAGGGGAAGTTTCTTGCGCCGTCATCTCCCATGGTAGACGCTTCTTCATAGATGACCTTCTGGGACCGAGAGAATGATCTCCCACTGTGGTCGCCAACTGTTTTTACCTGCAAAAACAAGTGTACCGTCTCTGGGTACTTTCGTAGTGCTCAGAGATCAAAGTCGAACAAGGCAAGCCTAAACCAAGGATGGCCGTTCCCACCTTGCTTCGGTCACAGAGAGGATAGAGGTTGGTCTAGGGAGGGAAACAGCGAAGAAACTTGAGATCAGGTTGAAGATGAGTTTTTGGGTGTAAGAGTTCAAGATCTCCGTCGTGAAGTCGACTGGAAATCTCCAAGGGCTAGAACGAGTTTAGATTCTCAGGTGTTTTCTCTGAGGCTCCGTGTGTTTTCTGGATGTTCTCGGTGTTCTAGTTGTTCTGAACGTTCTGCCTTGGAAGATAGAGGACGCCTCTATTTATAGTTTGAACTCACCCTGATCTCTCGACAGAGAAGGTGGAAGTCGTGGAAGAGTGGAGGAGTGGAGGACATGCGTTGGTTTCCATAACTGCCTGAGTCGTGTAGAACATGCCCACTCGCGCCATCTTCTCGTAACTGTCCACTATCTCCATCAGTTTCTTTCAACTGCCGTAGACCGCCAGACCAATACCCCTAAAGTTATCCCCCCGTGTGACGTTTTGATATCTCGAGTGAGTGATACGACTGATTGTCGTGACTAACATGGTGTGATGTCGAGTGGCCTTGGTCTTTGGCCAAGGTCACAAGTGCTTGATTGCGCTTTGGCATTGGTTATGGTGGCGCCACGGCTCATGGCGCCACGGCCTTGGCCTTTGGCCAAGGTTGGTTCAAGACGCGCTTTTAGCGCTAGTTGTGGTGGCGCCATGGCTTATGGCGCCACGGCCTTGGCCTTTGGCCAAGGCTTTCCTGTTGTGGCGCCATGAATAATGGCGCCACGGTTTTTGGCCCTTGGCTTTGTTGTGGCGCCATGGACGATGGCGCCACGGATTTCGGCCCTCGGCTTTGTTGTGGCACCATGGATGATGGCGCCACGGATTTTGGCCTTCGGCTTTGTTGTGGCGCCATGGATGATGGCGCCACGGATTTTGGCCTTCGGTTTTGTTGTGGCGCCATGGATGATGGCGCCACGGATTTTGACCTTTGGCTTTGTTGTGGCGCCATGGATGATGGCGCCACGGATTTTGGCCTTCGGCCAGTTGTGGGATGCGCCTTTGGCGCTAACTGTTGTGGCGCCACGGCTCATGGCGCCACGGCCTTGGCCTTTGGCCAAGGCCATCTCGTTGTGGCGTCGTGAATTATGGCGCCACGATTTTGGCCTGTGGCCAATGCTTATTTATTGTGGCGCCATGGAATATGGCGCCACGGCCTTGCCTTGTGGCCAAGGCCTAGCCTACTTCCGGCTATTTTGTTATTGCCTTGGCCTTTGGCCAAGGTCAAGTAAATTTGTGGCGCCTTGTGCCATGGCCTTGGCCTCTTGGCCAAGACTGATTTCTTGTGAATCCAGGGTTTTTTATGGTTTGTAGTGCCATGCTATGTGGCGTTTATGGCTTTGGCATCTGGCCAAGCTCGACTTTGGGCAGCCTGTGCTTTAGTCGTGGTGTGAGTGCTTATGCTACAACACACTCGAGGTCATGGCATGTTTATCCATGGTATGCTAGACCTTCCTGAATTTGAGGATTAGGTCCGCTTAAGCCTATTTAGGCTGGTGTATGCTTCTCAGAGAGCTCGGACCGGCCTAGAGCTTCGATATTTCTGAGGTTTGCACCAAGACTCGTGTATTGAGTCGTATTTTAAGAGGAAATCCATGAGGATACGTCTCTGTTGATCTTTCACCGTGTACCATCAAGCGAGGTCCGGCTCTGAGCTGATCGATGGGTTTAATATGTTGGTGAGATCGTTAGTACTGCTCTATGATATTACCCTCCCCACCGGAGTTATAAGAGAGAGCTCATAGAGAGTTTATTCATCTCAAGGAGTGGGTTGCACTCTGAGCTATAGAGATGAGCCTGAATAGGAAATTGCCTTTAATAAGACATGGTTTCGAGAGTATTTTGACAATCTTGTCCCTCTCTCATTTTTCACCATCTACACCCCCCTTCGGCCCCCCTTTAGAATCTCCCTTAGAGACACCAAAGTCCTCCACGTTATCCTCTCCACCATTTTCTTCGGAATCCTTAGAGTCTTCGTCCTTTTTAGCTCGGGCCTCCAGTTCTTTGGATACAAGCCTCATAAAAAATTAATGAGGTTGCAAGTCCTTGTCTGCAAGAAGCTCTGCATCAGAGTCTTCGACACCAATAGCGCCATAACTGGCAGGCTCTACCCGAATTAATCGGAAAAGTTCTCGGGCATGCTGACGGCAAGCTTTCTCGGTGGCAAGAGCATTGGTCAAAGTAGAATGAAGCAGGAGATTTTCAGCAGCATCGCCACGTCGGATTTGTGGTTGAGCAAGAGCAAAGGCAGTAATCACGTCACGCAAAGTCTTTTCGCACCTGCGACGAATATCACCCTCAAGGGTTATTGTTTGAGCACTCTCCCTCTGCTTCTTTGGAACGACGATGGCGCTCGTTTTTTAGCTCCCGAGAAAACCTTTTTGCTTCCACAGTCTGAAGCTTACGTTCCTCAGCCAATTCTGGAGTAAGATCTACTGCCTTCTTCTCAAAACCCAGCTTCAACTCAGACTCTGCAACCAGTTGAGAGGCAGCCTCATCCCTCTCCGATACAGCCTTTGATACCTTCTGCGTCAAGCTAACCTCGATGCTTGGCAAAAGAAAGGAGAACAAGTTGCATTAGACACATAAGTCCAAAGTATAGTAAAGTCCGGAAAAAGATTTCGAGCTTAGTAGCCTACTTTCTTTCATAATCATATAATCAGTAACCTATTGCGGATTAGAAAATCGCGGTTTCAAAACGTTTTTCCTATCTTCCTCGGAGTTATAGCCAAGTTTGGCAAGCTCAATGCGATACTCATCCACCAGACTAGAGAAATAATCTTTAGACTTTTTCATCTTCGCAAGATCCGAGTTAATCTCGCCGTGCCCCTTCTACAAACCATCGTTTATCATCGACAAGTCCTTATTGGCATTCTTTATAGTTGAAACCTGAACCTTCAAGCTACGAATCTCGCCCTCTAATTTTTCAATCACGGCCTTCCCTGAGACCTTAATTGCTTGTTCCTTAAGAGCCTTGTCACGTTCCTTAGACAAACGAGTAATGTCTAACTGGAACTGATGCATATCTTGAGCATTCTTTTGATTCTGGCTCTTCTCATACTCCAGCAACCGTTGAAGCTCAGACCTTTTCTTCTCTTCCTTAGCGAGCTGATTCTCGGCTTAAATTTTTGTTCTCTTAAAATAATCTCGATCATCGCGGGTTGTAGTTCTTTCCTTCACCAGTTGATTAATTTCTTCCACATATCTCTTATCTTGCCTATCAGAAGTCGATTTAGTCTGGCGAAGCCTTTTCTTCTCTTCCTCTAACTCTCCTTTTTTAAGTATTAACAGAGCAATCTCAGAACCCAACAAAGGTCGAAAATAAGAAACATAAATAGAATAAAAATCATACTTGCCAATCGGTACTTCTCCTGAGCAACACGAGTTTTTTCTTCAGACAGCTCTGTTTGCATGCGAAGAAACTTTTTTCATAATAATCAGCCTCGCCAGAACACCCGAAGGAATACGATAGTAAGCCCGAGGTAAGATGCTCGCCCATTTGAAGCATGGCAAGACTCTCCTCATACGAAAAGAGAGGATTTCGAGGATCACAATTATATCCGAGGCAGTCGACACTCAGCACATCGCCAAACTTTTTACAGAAATCGAGATCGACAGGATAATACGAGGGATCCGATACGTGGGACTTAAGACGAGAAGAAACCTCCTTTGCGAAGGCACACGGATTATGACCTTCCCGAAGCACCTTCTTAAAGTTCTCGGCAGTATATGAGTGAATGTGATTCCTGGCATAACTAGGAACATGAGGAAATTTTGAACTTCTGGGCTGATTTAACAACTCTCCGAGAAATTACTAAACTCTAACGTCCCATCAAGCAACACGTCCGCGAGAGAAACTGCCCGCTCCGAAGAAGAATGCGAAGGAATAACTGGGGCAGTCGTCGAGGAAGAAGCTATATCAGCCATTTTAGGAACAACCACCTGAGGAGCGACAAAGGCAACAGGTTCGGTAGTAGCATGGCCAGAATCAGAGGCAGAGGCAATAACCACCATATTACAGGAAGCCGAGGCAGCCGCATTCACCTCCAAAGGAATCTCTACAGATTTAATTGCATCAGTAGCTTCAGCAACTGGATGCTCGGCAGGTTCAGACGAAGAGCTCACCACTTTCACATTTTCAGTCTCACAAGGCACCATGGAGACACCTTTTTTGTTACTCTTTTTCGAAAATTTCTTTGGAACCTTCTTCACCAGTCCAAGGTCGTATCTCATACACGCAAGATTCAGGCCCAAACCACTAACTCCAATTAGTGTATTTGAAAATAGAGAAACACGAGAGTCTTCACTGGGCAAAACAATTGGTGGCGCACATTATTGATGTGGTCAAGTACACTATTTACCTTGACTCTTGTTTTTGAAGATTTTGCACGTAACAAAGTGTTATGGTATTCTAAGCCTCCTTGATTTTGTGGATTTGCGTTTGCTTTGCAGTTTATGTAGTACAATGTTTTCTTTCTTTTGGTGTATTTCATCTTTGGTTGTACTGTTGGTATAATCAATATGAGGTGATCATTTGGAAGCGATGAGAGAGAAGGAGCGAGAAAACCATGAGAATAATGGAGGAAGGGAAGTGCAGAAGAATAGTGTGAAAGGATGAATTATTCCACATCGCTTATTCCCATATATGACTGAAAGATAATATGGAAGGGCCACTCCACTCATTGCCAATTGGTTTTGAGTTGGATGCCCGCATACTAGACTTGACTTGAATTTAACATCGTATCAGAGCTAGTCATGCATGAACGCGGGGTTGACGCGAGATGTGTCACTCGTACGTAGGTCCACATGTTAGGCTGATTGACTGGCCTTACACGTGAGGGGGCGTGTGAAAGGATGGATTGTCCCACATCGCTTATTCCCAATAATATGACTGAAATATAATATGGAAGGGCCACTCCACTTAGTGCCAAATTGGTTTTGATTTGGATGCCCGCAGACTTGACTTGAATTTAACAAATAGTGTACGAGTAGAAAATCTGCATAGGTACTCAAGGTATCATATCCATCAGATCTACCCATACATACAGTAATTAGTTGAGATTTAATGGTACGAGGACCATAAGAACAGTACCGAAGATACTAAGAACAGTAATTAAAGACGTAAACTTATAACAGTAAAGGCTAAATATAAGAAGATTTGTATGTATTTTGATGTTGTGATTACAAGAATATAACCCTAAGGAACCAGAGGAGATTACAGACCTAATCTCTCTCTTGCCGCTTAGACTCAACCAAACAAGAATCCAACCCTTACAACGTTTTCCAAGCTCGCCTTATATAGGCCGAGCTTGGGTGGTTTACAGCTAATAAAGACAAAGGACTCGATCGTGGTGGTGTCAGTCCCTGTCGAGTAAGGCGGTTTATTCGCCGTCACTCCGAGGATGATACATGTGCTTCGGTCCTTCGGCGTGGTCCGAATCCTTTCTCTCCGAGTCTTTGCTTCGTCCTTATGTAACTGCTCCTTCTTTAGGTTGGTCCGAGATCTTGCTGCCGATTCTCTCGGTACGGCTTGGCTTCTTGGATGCGAGACACGTGTTCCGAGGGGTTTCTCCCCCTACAGTTTGCCTCTTTCCTTATCCGAAGATCGAAAAGGTTCGGAGAAGGAAACTATTTTGGATTTTCCTTCAGTTCGACACGTGTCCGGTATTTTGACTTCTTTGGCCGACACCTGTGGTTTTTAATGATGTTGAGATTCCCACTCCTTCTACCTATTACCGGCTGCGCCTGTCTCGTGCTCTTATTTAAACTTTGTTTGCCCCTTCTCTTTCCTTCTTAAGTTTTTGCGATTTTCTTAGTGCTTTTCGATCTCCTCTTGTTGGATCTGCTATCTTTCAAGCTTCCGCAATTTCTTACTTTTTTCCTTGTTTGTTCTTCCTCTGAGTTATTTTCAGATTAGTGAATATGCAATCTGGTGGTGAATCTTCTCGAAAGATGGTTAATCCTCAAGAATCTTCTTGGGAAGAAAGAGCCAAGGCTTACGGTTTTGATGCCAGTCTTTTCTCTTGTAGGAGTTTGGGCCAGGTCAATTTGTCTCCTGAATTGCTTTCTTCCCAACAGTGCAGCAGCAGAAAACTGATTGTTTCTGGCGAGCAACTTGGTTCTGGTCTCCCGATTCTGTTATATGACCCTGAGAACCCTCTTTTTTACGAAATTTACTCCCGAATTAATCCCCCTTGTGGTGTGATGCAACTGGATTTAAATTCTATCTGAATCATTCGAGAATGGGTAGCTCGCTCGAGTGGTAAATCTTCTTTTTATGAAAAACTTCCCGAGGAACTCAGGCATTCGCCAGATTTTTGGACTGCCGAAATTTTTTTCAAATACTATAACGTAGAGGAGGGCTTGCTTGCACCGATGGTTCCCTGGGGCGTAAGCCTGGTCAAAACAGCTGACGCTTCACATGTTATGAGTGACATGGATTCTCCTGGGTCTTCAGCGAATACACTCCCTCGCTATTCTAACGATGAGGCATGGCTTTCTAAACCTGTTCTTATCGAAGGTCCTGTTCTTTTTGGTTACGAAGATAAGGACAAGAGAGTAGAGCGAACAAAATTTATGAAGGATCACAAGTTTTCTGTTGTTGAATTTTATAAAATTCATTTCTCCGAGGAAAAGCGTAAAAGATTTCAGGAAAGGATAACTGTTGCTAAAGAGAAGGTACGTCGAGTGACATGTGTATGTGTATAGGTATGTGTTCCCTTGCTGTTTTTCTGATGTGATTCTCTTTTTAGAAGCTTGAGCTGGGAAGCCCGCGAGTTCAGGAAAAGACCGATCATTCAAAGAAGAGAAAAGATCCTTCAAAGCAGGGTGCCGAACGGAGTCAGGATAGTCCGGTGAGGAAACACTATATGCCTCGGTTGTTTTTTAGGTATGGATGTCTGCCTCTGTTTCGGATCCTGACTATCGTGACTTATTTTGGTAGCAGGCGGGAGTGCTTCGAGTAAATGAAGGTGCGATGAAGTTTTCTCTGTGTGATCCTAATCGAGAGAAACCTGTTTTAAGTGGTGTAAATAAGAGGCTTGTGCAGACCCTTTCTCGGACTGTCGGCTCGCAGAGGTCCGCTGCGAAGAATGTTGGTAAAGGTGCAGCTACTCCTCTCGCGCCTCTGGGAAGAGTCGATGGTGGGGGCACGAAGGATGAGAAGGTTGAGTCTTTGAAGAGGCAGAAAGTGATGCCTGCGATCGAGTCAGCTTCTCGGAGTGTTGTCGTGGCAACGCACCCTCCAAGTACTATGCCGCCACCGAGGCCTGCTGTTCCCAAATTTTCCAGATTCCAAGTTGCTGATCCTTGCCCGATTAACATAAGTTTTAATCAGTATGGTTCCAATGACTGTTTTGTAGATTCTTCACTGAGTCAACCTTCTGGTCCTGCCCCTACCTCAAGTTCAGCTCCCGCTGGCTTTGTGCGGAGGCCTTACTCGGTAGAAGGGGCACAAAAGCTTCTTGAGCGAAGCTCTATTCCTGGTCCTTATGCCGAAGATCTTTCCGAACATTTGAGAATGCATGCGAAGGATCCTTTGAAGCATCCGCTGGATCCTTCCTTGTGTAGGTTCCTTGCACAAGCGTTTTCTGGCAAGTGGGATAGAGACATTCTTGCCGCATCTCCTTCGCAGCATCAAGCTTTTGTTGAAGCCGTGAGTGTGTATTTTTGTTTGAATTTGTTTCTATGTGTCGGACGTTTTGTGATGATTTGTCTTTTGTGTTACTGTTTGTAGCAAAAGCATCATGGGGTGTACCTGGTGGACTTAAATGAAGCACAAAGGCGTGAGATTATCCCTTCGCATTAGCGCAACTTAAGGTTGCAATGGAAAATGGTGAGCTTGATCTTGCAGAGGAGGAAGGCGAAGGTAACGAAGGTGATGCTGACAACGAGAAGCATGGCTATGATCTGCCAGAGGGAAATCCCAGTGTGGACATGGGTGAAAAGATCGGAGGAAGTGAGGATGTGAAGGTTCCTATCCAATCTGCTGGTATTTCAGAGGCTGATGGTTCGCAGGTCGACGACCAAGATTCTTCAATTCCTCAGGGTAGTATCGATGTTACCGCTGGAGATGATGCTGCTATCAAGGAAACTGTTTGAAAGTGTTTGAGTGGAAGATCTCCTGCCTGGATTTCCTTTATTTTTCTTGTGTTTTTAGTATGACTCAGCGTAGCTTGTTGGTTTTGGATTTTTTTCTTTTGAAGTGTACGTTTGTTTTGCTGTTGTCTTTCTTTTCTGGTTAGCATGGTTACTTTAGGTGCAACTTCGGGGCTTACTTCGATGTAGGAGATAGTGAACCAAGCTAGTGGGGGCGTACAGATCACCCCTTCCAAAGGCTTTAAGTTACTCGCACTGGTTTTAAGCAAAACACTGGCTATTGAAGTCGTAGACACCATCTTTGCTCTTAGCACATTAGGTAGGTACCGAAGATATCTGCTTATCTTCCTAGAGGGCATGGTAGTGCCCTGATGACCTTTAGCCTAAGTAAATGTAAGAGCGTTAACATGGTCGCCCCGTTTCTCAATAATAAAGTAACACAATGGGGGAGTGCCGGTCAAGGCTGGAGCTTAGACATGGCACTTTTCTCTTATCGCGACCTAAAGTTCGACCCATCCAGATCTTTAACTGTCCCTCGGCTGCGTACTTCGTTCCTTTTTTCTGAACGAAGCAACTGCCTCGGGGTTCCATCTTCCTCTATAGGTAGATGTTAATCCCATTTATCGTCCCCTTGGCGCCCGAGAACGTGAAGTCCTCGTGGCCATTTGGTAGCGGGTACGATTGTATCATCGGCTTATGTAGCCTTGATTCAAGGTATCCGCCGCTAACGGGGTGTCTTGTGGGTAGAGGACCGTGCCATATAAATCTTAGGGCCCTTACGATTTATATGAGCATCAGCTCTGTGCCTGCTATGCGAGGTCTTTTCTTTGTTGGCGTTTTTTGCCTCGGCGTTACAGCCTTTTTGTTTGTTGGCGTTTTTGCCT
>JAJJMA010270740.1:0-10138 GCA_023529015.1 Papaver nudicaule | reverse complement strand
AAAGATAATATTACAACAGTAACATATGTAAACGGCAACAAGGTTTAAAGACAATAACAATCAAAACTAACTATCAAGTTGTACTACCAGTACGACTGTACAGCAAGTCAAGTGCCTTTTGTAGTTGTGACGAGTATTAATTAAAGAGTCAGTAAAACAACCAAATACTCTAATCACGATACTAGCATACAAACTTTACACAACACTGATAATATAGAGATTGTCCACAAAATATATAACTCACATATTGTATATGGAAACAAAATTAAAGAACAACTTTCTCCCGATTACTAATTAATGTTCCTTCAGAGCAAAGATGTTTCACGCAAGAATTATGTCAAACATGGCCACAGAACACTAAGAGCACTTGTAGTGGTATCTTCATCCCTATCTCTATAATAGAATATTATGGAGATTGATTTTTTTGGGAATCGTGTTAAAAAGGTTTTCCCCATTTTGGTGATCTCTATCCCTATCTTCATAACATTGTTTTTTATTATCTCTTACTACCTCATTAGACTATAATTAGCAACATAAATTACCTTAAGACTCTTAAATCTTTCATATTATATGTAACTTGAAACATAATTAAAATCAAACATATAGATGAAATGAAATTATGAAAACTAATTAATAAAATTACAATACTTAACACACTAATTAACCGCACTTAATAATATTAAAAACATGAATCTAAAGCATTCCCTTTAAGCCCTATAAATGTTCGATAAGATCATCTCGTAGTTGGAAATGAGTTGTTTGATTTGTAATCTCACGATGGCGAGCAAGGAATGCTTGGAAATCGTTTATTGGTTGTTTACTATGTACCACTTGTTGTTGATTCCCGATATCATAATCGAGATTGTCAATATCTTCACCTCGTTCATCTTCAACTATCATGTTATGAAGAATAATGCAAGCAGACAAAAGGATAAGAGAGAACAAGATAAGATGGACCAAGAAATTTTGCACGTCGATACGTCTAATATGAATTGCAAGCATACTATGCCAATCGTCGTACGTAAATTAGAAACCGTAACAATTATTAGTTGTTTGATTTAGATAATTAACTAATATTAAGTTTTTATTGGATGTCATTTAAGTTTTTAAGAATTTTTATTGGATGTCATTTAAGTTTTTAAGAATTATTAGTAATTGTATTAGTAATATAAAAAATATTAATTATAAATTAAATTATCTTAATTAAAAAAAAAATTTAAAATTATTAATTATGAATGAAATTATCTTAGTGTAAATAAAGGTTTTATGATGAGGTGTCACCATTAAAGTAATTTGAAGGTTCTCTATCCATTCTCCAAATATAGAGATGATTTGAAGAATCTCTATAATATTTGAAGGATGAAGATAGGGATATAGAAGCCAATGTGGAGTGTTTTTCAGCATTTTTCTTCAAATGTGGGCCATTTACAAGGATAGAGATAGGGATGAAGATACCACTACAAGTGCTCTAACACCAAATTGTGAAACGAATATAATCCAAAAACTTAAAGCTTTCAGATTGTTGGATATATGGGTTACAAAGAATACCCAATTCTTTAATTCTCTAAATCAGACAAGATATGGTTCATACAATTTATCAAGCACTTTAACTACGAATTAAAGATGACGTACCTTGTTCACAATGATTGAATCCAAAGTCTTTGATTGTGAAGAACAACAAACTACAAAAGTAAGGGTTAGAATTACCGGTTAAATGTTTGTATTGAGGCGAGGTACTCCTCTTTCGTGAAAGCTTTAACTTCCCGTCAATGGTGCATAACGTTAGCGGAGTAAGCTTAGTTAAGATACAACAATACGCTTTGATGTTAACTTGCACTAGAATAACATCAACTAATCGAACCAATTTAAGAAGCACAAACTCTCAAAGACTAAAATGCAGTTTTTGTTTCAAAAGCAACAATGAAGTTTTCTCTTGCTTTTCCATGTCTCTGTGTATGGAAGAACAATGGGTTTTTATTATGGTGACTGTTCACCGAATGGTCATAACCCAAACATTTGGTCGCGTCCATTCGAACCAACCACAATTTTATTCATATATGGAAACAGATTTGGAGGCCCATCCAAATCCCATTTCCTACACTATTAATCAATCGAATCAAGTAATTAACACTATATAAGAGAGGAAGGGATTTCTTATTATCATTATAAGAAAATGGGATACTCAAAGAGATCTATTCCTATGGCTATTTATATTGTTTACATAATAACCATTTCATGACACACACAAGCTTCATGTGTCAATCCTAACATGAATAAATACACCACATGCTTTCGGTGTCAAGATGGAGGTACCAAATCCCAGAACTCTTACACGCAGCTAGTGAAGAGATGAAGATGAAATCAAACCCATTACACCTCATGGTTTCAATGACTCATGTCATGAGTGGGATATCCACTATATATATATAACAGTTCCTACTTACTTTGTTTTTTCCATTTTCCGGTACTCAAATAAATGTTTACATCATAAGCATGGAATAAATACAAAGAAAGATGCAAGAAAACAAGTACATCTTAAACATGAAACAAAGATAAAGAAAGATACAAAACACAAATGCATTGCGGAAAAAAGAGCGATCTACAACAATAACATCCAAATTTTGTACAATGAAATTGAAGAAGGAATGATACTCGAAATTATAATTTGTTTATTTCTTTTTTCTTTTTTCCTATAAGACAGGGGTCATTTACGTATAATTTTTTTATCTGAATAAGATGGTAGCCTACAACTTTATGTAACTCGTGTTGAATCGACGATGTACTTTTATTCAAGATAATGAACCACAAACAAATTTGTAGAAAGAAGCACTAAAAAGAGTAGATAAGTTTCTAAACAACGAGGACGACAATCGCCAATATATTATTAAGAACGACAAAACATACCACGAACAAGTAATCCTTGATCAAATCTACAAACTGAACCACTTCAAACAACCTTTTAAGCATGTTCCTCATGAATCCGCAGTCAAGCTTAATCCCACGTGGGACCATTGTTCCCAAAAGAGGGTAGAATATGACCCAGGAGAGGCCAAGATTTTCCCAGTATGAAATTAGATTTTGAAGTCTAGTTTATTTCTCTGTATGTCTTTCAACTACGTTTTATAATATAATCCAAGCATCTTTAGGAGTCTTACAATGATGTTGATGATCTGGGTTATGGCATGAATGATAGCGTTAAACCAATCAGAATCTACCAGAAAAACCTTGGGACCTAGTCCAGATTTGAGCACACACCATATTAAGCCGCTACAAACACTAGCCTACGATCAACTTCTGACTAAAATGTAGTTCCGACCGAATTAACCTACCAACAATTCAGTTGAAGTTGTGCATCTACGTCTCTTGGCTCCCGCAAGAACTTATGCACTTTATTCCCTTAGCTAATGTTCTTTATAGCCTAAGAGTTGCACTAGCGTCCTTCGTGAAGGCTAGCGTTACCGTGCCTCTAACATGACGCTTGACTTTTTATTTTCTTAATATATTCAATCAAGGTTCAGGGGAATCGAGTTTTTGATCAATTAGGTCTTATTGCTATATCTTAATTGATTTCGCCTCAACAAAGTAACAATCTTAACCCCAGGTCTAGATTGTTTTCGTTGCGGAACTTCTAGGACTTAATCTTACTTAAAAGAGCCTTTTCTATGTAACATCTTAACACAGTCCTTGTTTTCGTTCAAGAACAATACAATTGATCCAAGATACATGATAAAGGATTCTAAAATCTGACTCGTGTTTTAGGATCCTCAAGTGAAGTCTTTATAATAATCGTAACCTTAAAATAGTTTTGAGATGATGACCAATCTTACAAAGAGGATACACAATATTGTGTAGAGTATTAAAGGTGTTTGTTGCTAGAAGTCATCTATTTATGTTTATCATCAAGGCAGGTCTAGGGTCAGATTTAGGACCTTTGATTGGATCTCAAACAAGTTCGTGAACTTAGAAAAGTCCATAAGTTGCTTCATGTCCAATCTAACTTCTCGAACCATCTAGAACCACAAGTGGCTAAGGTAGTGAAAAGATTCGCCTTTAACTTATAAGAAGGTTGCACACTGAAATATTGGCTAATGAAACGTGAACCAATGTTGCAAATGGCCAGGAATTTCGGAACTCTGTATGTTTCGTGATAGGTACGTGACTATGTTAGACACTTCAGTTCAGTTACAGTTCGACTTATATAGTTCACGATCGGTGTGCGAACCATGATATATACTTTGGACTTCATAAACTTTTCACTCTAGCATGGTTCGCGATAGGTACGTGAACTTCTTATCTTGAGTACTCAATCTTGACTTCTAATGGTTAAGCCATTGTACATTATGAGTGCCACCAAAAGTTCTAAATCTTTGTACACAATGATGAACAACATGTTAAGACTAGAATAACTTGCTTTTCCAATCATTCTTATAAAGATCAATATATAATGCTATCGACTATAATTTGATAGAATGGTAAACAAAAGATAGAAGTATAATCATTACTACCCGTTTGACGAAATGACGAAAGATAATCAAATGTGTAAACTCCGGTCTTCGATCTTCAATTGGTCTTCGTATCAACACCAAATCTATCCTACTCCAAGAATGACATTGTAGACTAAATCAAGGACTGCGTTTTGCCAAAACTTGACAGCTGACTTGACATACCAACGCTGGTGGGTTCAACCGAGCAATGCTCCAACACCTTTAATACCAAGTAGTTGTAGATCGAGTCTTTCGCCAAAGTACACAATCCAACTCAAGCATCTCCATTCTCGCCCGGTACCATGGTTGCATACGGCTCCTTAAAAGTGTTTAAGGATGTTCTACACAGTTGTTGAATTTTGCACAAATGTTGTGTGTTACCATATTCGATTTGTTTTTTCTTTTAATTAATAGTCTTGTACTTTTCTGCCATTGGATTGTTCGGTACTCTTCACGTTTAGAAGTATTTATTATTGATAGAAGTTGTGTTTATTATATGGTATAAGTCCTTTATATACATGTATGAAGAGAACCCTATATTACTATTTGGGCCGCACATCCATGGGCCGTAAGCCCTACAACACTCCCCCTTGTGCGGTTCAATAGTATAACTTCAAATGTATTGTTTCACTAAAACTTTGACAAGGAAAAACCCGGTGGGAAAAAATCTTGAAAAGAGAAAGAGTACTACAACGTCTCGAGTCTTGGTAAGATTCTTTGTTGGAGTTGGTCGGTGACTTCTCTTGTAGCATCAAATGTATTTCTTCAAATGCACCTCTCTCGTCGATGACCACTGCATGTAAATCAATTGCCTCATTAAAACCTTGCCAGGAAAACCCAAAGGGACAAAGCCTGAACTAAGGAATAAGAGTACAATATTAAGAATACTTAGAATAGAGTTAGACTCGCACATGCTGCCTCGTTAAAACCTTGACAAGGAAAACCCAGTGGGAAAAAACCTTGACGAAGGGAAAAGAGTACAACGCGATAAGTCCAGAAGTACGCCTTTGCTCATGCTGAATAACATTCTTGCTTCTTGATGGAAGTTGTTATGCTTGATATACTATCGTGTAGATTTCTTTGATTTCGATGTAGTTCAGTAATATCAATTCAATCTTCAAGTCTTCAGCATTCAGCATATACGGCAAGTGTAGTTGTTGTCGTTGTCTCTATAAAAACCTTTTCGAGTAACAAATCCCTGTTGGAAAAACTAATCTCGATCGAAGGGGAAAAAAAAGAATACAACACAGTTGCACATTCGAATCAAATACGTCGGCATCATATCCTTGGATCCCCCCCTGATGTCGCCATCTCCCCCTGATTTCGTTCTGGGTAGTCTCTAGACAGTTTCATTAGTCATGAGATTTTCGAAAGTGACTATAGGTGATGACTTATAAGTCCACCATGTCTCCTCCTGATTAATTTCGTTGACGAAGAGATTATTGACCCTTCATAATCAACAACTTTTCGATTGCACTTCTGGTATTGCAGTTGTCTCATTAAAAACCTCGCTGAGTAACAAAACCTTGTGGGAAAAAGTAATCTCAGTGAAGGGAAAAAGAGTACTACTTACCACTAGATGCTCCCCCTGATGTATGACAACTTTTTTTAGTACAATACATTCATGGGAGTTTGAACAACTTCTTTAGTCCAATACAGACAGACACTTCCTTTAGTCCTACGCAGTTAGAAAAGTTCTTTAGATCTCTGTAGTTTCTCAACCATGGGAGTCAGACATTTCCTTTAGTCCTATACTTTTTACATGTAATCATAGGAGTACAATACAATTTTCAATTGCATTAGAAAACTATAATTGCGTCTTCATAGGGATAAGAACAAACCCATGTCAATGGTTCCTTTTAGGTATCTAAAGATATTCTCGATACCATTCCAATGACGTTGCGTTGGCACTGAGCTACATCTAGCTAACAAGTTCACTGAGAACAAGATACCTGGTCGAATACATTGTGTTAAGTACAATAATGCGCTTATTGACTTAGGTGAGATATTCGTCTCCCAACACATCTACGTCACCTTCCTATGGACGATATTGATCTTTATGTACATCTAAAGTTCAACCAATCATGGGAGTGCTAGCCGGGTGCACTTTGTCCATATTAAATTGTCTGAATATCTTATGGATTTATACTGATTGGTGGAGTAATATTCCACAAGCTCGATGTTCTAGTTTAAGTTCTAGACACATTCGAGTTTTCCCAAGATCTTTCATCTCAATTTCGAATTTAAAATAATTTGTGGTTTCTCTTAGTTCGTCAAAAGTACCTACTATGTTCATATCGTCAACATAGACAACTATAATTGCAAATCCGGAACTTGTTTCCTTTCAAAACACGCAAGGGCACAATTTATTATTTGTATATCCCTTCCCAATCAAATGATCACTTAGATGGGTATACCACATCCGCCCGGATTAATTTAATCCGTAAAGTGAGCGTTTCAACTTGCATCCAAACGCATTCCGTGGTTTAGAGTTACTTGATTTTGGGCAATGGAAGGCCATCTGGCACTTTCATGAATATCTCTGTATCAAGATCCCCATAGAATATTATGTAACCACTTCCATAAGTTGCATTTCAAATCCTTTTGAAACTTCCAAGCTAATCTAATTAGTAGAACATCATGATGTTCGCTACAAGAGAATAAGCGATCCAGGGGTTTGTGAGAAACCTCGCGCCACAAGTTGAGTCTTTAAACTTTAAGACTCCATTAATTATTCTCACTCCACTTTGTGACAAACAATCATATATGTCCCACAGGCTTTACACTTGGTGGGTTAACACTACCAGACCAAATACCTGTATATTACTCAAAGAACTAAGTTTTTCTTGGATTGTGTATGCCAAATATGCTCTATGTTTGAATCTAAACAATATAGATCATGGTTCGATCTCATCGTGCTCTACTTCTGGAGCAACTGAATTATATCATCCATATGCACGCATGATCCTTCCATTGACTCATGTGCATTCTCATAATCCATTGGGATTTCATTGTTCTCTAAAATCATTTTAAAACTTTGGAGTGTCATTCAGTTTGATTCATGGACATATTCAGAGACAATTATATGAGATAAGTTCAGATGATATAGATAGTTAGATTAATTGTGCCTTACTCACCCACTTCCTTTTTAGGTGAGCATCAATCGAACCAGGTGGTCTCTCCGACTTCCTTTATGGAGCCACAACCTCAACTACACTTCCACAAAATGTAGTTGTAGCACCTTAGTTTATGGTGCATATCCTTATTTAAGGATTTCTAACCTTGCAGACACGCTTGCAGTTGGTATGTTTGATCTTGTCACTTTAGTGATATCGGTGTACATCCTGAAAATCGAAAATCGTTTTTCACTTCACTTTCACATTGTGAAGTGCGGGGATCAAGATGAGACAACATGGGAAACACACCACGACAATTCCTGTCGTTCCCTTAGGAAATCCTTTTCCTTAACTCCCCCTAACGATGGGAAGGTTGTCTCATTAAAGTGACCATCCACAATTCTAGTGGTAAAGAGATCGCCTGTCAAAGGTTCTGTTAGGACATTGTCCGGTCAAACCCACTAGCGTTGGTATGTCAAGCTAGTTGTCAGTTTTAGGTGTCAAAACTCAATTCTTGATTTAGCCTACTAGAGTTTAGATTTCAGAATTGGGATATAGACAAAGTAGTAGAGACCTTGAAGACGAAGACTGTGAAGACAAAGAAGACATCAATTATTCTTCATCGACAAAAAGTTAGTAGGAGTTATGACTTTATGGAAATTCTTCTATTCTACTTTCTCTATTCTTTCGAAATATAGTCGACTACTTTAGTAGTGATATAACGATTGAGATCGTATTCTTATCTAACGTGGCCTTGTGTCATGACCAGTGTTTGTTCCCACAAATACTGCGAGTACAAGAATGAATGAGATAGATTCGGTGCCATGTGTCCATTACAATGGTTTGCTTGCAAATCGTTAGTTGGATATGGATGAATCTAAAGGAGTACTCTTGAGCAAAGAGTCCATGGATTACAGCTGAGGACGTACACACATCTAAGTCCTGGTCAGCCCAGAACTTCCAGCGGAATCCAGATTTGACGAAATCTGACAGGCACACGGTTCACGAACCGGTTCGCAAACCAGAAACTCGGATTTCTTCTGAGTTCCAAAGCGACTGAACATTTCGCGAACTAGGACGCGAACCCAATGTCGGTTACTTTGCTGGTGTCGGATTTAGTGGATATTCTTTCAGAATTTCACTTGGGTCAAACTCTAAACTCCTTTATCTCTTAGGTGGACTTGTATATCACATAAATATCTTTTGTGGTCCATCTAACGATCCTCAATGAGGCAATAAGATAAGATTATCTCTGGTCTGTTGGATTCTATCTTGAAGTGTTTTTGAGCTAACAAAACACTTGGCAGATAAATGATAAAAAGAATTCCAATTGAGATTAATCTCTATTACTTGGTTATCAAGTTTAGGGTTTCCTTAACTTGTGGGACAAGTAATTGATTGCTTTATTCCAAAGCAACTTATCTTATTGAATGATATAAATAGAGGTGTCTACGGACAAATACCGCAAGCATCAAGCATATGTGAAGGTCCTTAGGGAAGGTTTTACGCTTTTCACTTCGGTGAATGCTTGTTGTGGTATAGTCATCCTCTATAGGTTGCAGCTCCTCTGGGAACTCCATACGACTATAAAAGACTTCTCTTGAGAGTTGGGAAGCACATGTAGGAGATTGAGACCATATTTGGTTGAAATCGGATTAACCTGTAACCTTGGTAACCTGATCACGTTCTTGTCTACTCCATAGTCCGTCTCTTCTGCTATACGGCTATTCAAGAACTGATACGTTACACACAGGGTTGAAAGGTAGCAACGCACGGCTGCACTCGGTGTTGTAAGACCTAGTTATCTCCAGTTATACAAGTTTCTTAAGTGATTCTTCGTGTATAACTGAGGTAGAGACAAATTGGGCATAGCTTACTCGGTTTGCTTGTCAGCCCTGATTTGTGAAGTAGATTTCCGTATGACCTAGATTTAATCAAACGAAGGAAGTCAACTTGTGTGTGGTAAACTGATAGAGGACAGTTAGACCATACGTCAACAATTAGGTTGCAAAGCCAGTATTGCTGACACAAGCCTTTGACATCGGTCAAAGCAACTCCTAGGCCTGTAAAGGACGTCAGCTGGGGGAATCAAGTGCGTGACGATCTGTGGGGGATCTAGAGACGTAAGGAGTGCGACAGTAGCCAATTCGCTTGGAGGGCTGGAGTTGGTCTCCGCTACATCCCAGACCGAAGTCTTATAGTAGGCTAGCGTTTGTAGTCAGTTTGTACTGGGCGGTGTTCAATCTGGACGAGGTCCCGAGGTTTTTCTGCAAGGCATTTTCCTCGTTAAAAAAATCTCTGGTGTCTTGTGTGCTTTTACTTTCCGCATTATATTTCTGATTATATAATTAAAGCACCAAGTAGTACGTTATTCAATAAATGTAGAGTTTACTCCAAAGTCCCAACTTTGTTGAGTTGATCCCCAAGATCACAACTCCAGTTATTAGAGTTTGGATATTGATTTTTGAGATCGTCCAAACTTAAACCATAAGACTCACGAGCCCAAACGAAAAGTTGGTTGTATTTCGGTACCCCTCC
>JAJJMA010270735.1:26486-41601 GCA_023529015.1 Papaver nudicaule | reverse complement strand
CCACACTTTACCCTCAAAATTCTCTTTATTGTTTTACACCTAAAACAGTTACAAGCTCTTATGCTTTGTTCCATAACTCACAAGCCACGATAAACACAGACAATTACGCCTTTTATGTGTTCACCGGCTCTGATACCAATTGAAAAAGCAAGGGTACCGAAATACAACCGACTTTTCGTTTGGGCTCGTGAGACTTATGGTCAGATCTGGACAATCTAAAAAATCAATATCCAGATCCGTATAACCTGAGTTTGGATCACAAGAGATCAGTCCGACAAAAGACAAGGTCTTGGTAAATCTAATTGATGGATTGGGGACAACGATCAGGTTATTAATAACGTACTTCTTGTGTTAGCTTTAGTTATATAATCAGAGAATATAATGTGGAAAGTAAAGCACACAAGACACCAAAGATTTTTTTAACGAGGAAACTACAACCTGTAGAAAAACCTCGGGATTTCGTCCAGATTGAACACCGCACATTACAAACTGTCTACAAACACTAGCCTACTATAAGACTTCGTCCTGGGATGTAGCAGAGACCAACTCTACCCCTCCAAGTGAATTGGCTACTGTCGCACTCCTTACGTCTCTAGATCCCCCACAGATCGTCACGCACTTGATTCCCCAAGCTGACGTCTTTACAGGCCTAGGAGTTTCTTTAACCGCTATTAAAGGCTTGTGTCAATAATTCTGTCTTTGCAACCTCAATTATCAATTGTATGTTTGAATTGTCCTCTATCAGTTTGACATACACAAAGTGACTTCCTTCGGATTTCTCCAGGTCATGCGGAAATCTACTTACAAGCGGGGGCTGACAAGTAAACCGAGTAAACTATGCCCAACTTGTCTCTACCTCAGTTGTAAACAAAGAATCACTTAAGAAACTTATACAACTGGAGCTAACTAGGTCTTACAACACCGAGTACAGCCGTGCGTTGCTTCCTTTCAACCCTGTGGGAAACGTATATGTTCTTGGATGGCCTTATATCAGAAGAGAAGGACCGTAGAATAAAAAATAACGTGATCAGGTTACCAAGGTTACAGGTTACTCCGATTTCAAGCACTAAAGTCTGAGTCTCCTACCTGTGCTTCCAACTCTCAAGTAATATGTATAGTTGATAGGTAATTCCCATAGAGGAACTGCTACCCAATAGAGGATGACTATACCACAACAAGCGTTCACCGAAGTGATAAGAGTTTACGATCAATTCCACAGAGATATCTCACTTATGTTTGATGCTTTCGGTTTTTCGTCCCATAACCCACTATTTATAACACTCAATAAGATAGGTTGCTTAGGAATAAATCAACTAGTTACTTGTCCCACAAGTTTAGGAAACCCTAACTTGCAAACCAAGTAAACAGAGATTTATCTCAATTGGAATTCATTAAACATTTATTTGCCAAGTGTTTTATTAGCTCAAAAACACTGCAAGATAGAAATCCAACAGACCAGAGATAATCTTTATCTTATTGAATCATTGAGATTCGTTAGATGGACAACAAAAGATATTTCGTGATAACCAAGTCCAACTAAGAGATAAAGGAGAGTTTAACCCGTGTGAAAATCCCAGAGAATATTCACCTTGGACGGTTCGCAAACCGTCCTTCTGAATTCCGGCCAGATACATTGAATTTGTGCTTCACTTACATGTACGTGTACAAATTGATGCATTGGAACTCATGAGAAAATCCCAAGTCACTGTTCACGAACCGGTTCGTGAACCGCCTTAGTTCAGAATTAAGGTTTAACTGGATCTGCTGGAAGTTCTGGGCTGGGCTGGGCCAGTACTTAGACGTGTTAGACGCCCTCAGCTATAATCCACTGGACTCTTGCTCAAGAGTACTCCTTTAGATTCACCCATATCCAACAAGTGATTTGCAAGCAAACCATTGCTATGGACAAATGGTATCGAATTTATCTCATGCGTTCTTGTAACCTTTGTGTGTGTACAAAATCTGCTTAAGGACTTTGTACTCCACAACCATTAGGAGAATCATCGAGGCTACAAGTTTAAGAGTATCTCAAGAGCGAGTATACCATACGAGATAACTGATCTAACCATGTAATGAAGCTAAAGTAATTAAAACCCATAAATCCATTGATTGTAGTGCCTAATATTTCATACACAACAGGGGTAAATACATAGCATAAAAGATGTAAAACTACTAACCTAGATTGGATCTCCTAAAACGACCCTAGATAAACAAAGATCCAACCCTTACAAATGAGCTCAAGCTCGCCTTATATAGGCTCAGCCGAGTAGTGGGTTACAGCTAATAAGACAACACACTCAATCGTGGTATCAGAGATGGTTCCGAGGGAATCATCGAATATCCTTCTGTGCAATTTCCTCCCTTCGGGATCTTCTCCCTTTACCTGCTTTATTCGAATTTCTTCCGAGATATCACTTAGCGGTTGGTCTGGAGCATCTCACCTTTCTTTGACATAGTTCTATCTTCTCCTTCTGGTGCTGACACGTGTCTCGACAGATTTATGTATCCACAGTTTGCCTCTTTCCTTTCCTAGCTCCGAAGGTGCTAGAAAAGGAAATATCACCCTTGGTTCTATGTATGCTACACGTCCCCACTTCTTTCCTGATGTGACGTTGTCGTGACACGTTCTGCATGTTCCCGAGATTTCAGCCTCTTTTGACCTTTAACCTACAGAGCCGGTTGCTTTTTCCTCCGTATTTAACCTTCGCTTTCTCCCTCCTAAGCGCTTTTAACTTCTCTTGAACTGTTCTTCCTAAGTTCCGGACCTTTTTCTATTCCCAAAGGTTTGATCTTTGAGCTTGGAACCGGAGCCTCTGTACATAATCCTTTGGTACTCTCTTCTTATAATCACTTGGAGGTTTCAAAAGGTAACTTTTTTCAAACTTTGCTTCCCTTTTGCGGGGCTGTCAAATTCTCCTGCCGCTGCAACTCTGGCTCCGGCTAGACTTTCGTTCTTCTCCCTGCTTCCTTAATTTCTTCTTTTTATAGCTTCCCCTTCTACCGTTAATACTCATTCTTCTAAAATGAGAGAGTTAGGTTTTAACACTGATCCTTTCGCAATAAAGGTTGTTCAATCTCCATGTGGTCGGCTGACTCCTAAACTTGTCGAGGAGTACGAGTGTAGTGGTGAGAGAATCCTGGTTACCTCCCATTAGAGGCTTTCAGGGCTATTTCTACCACTATATCGTCCTGATAATCCCTTACTCCTAAACATTCTTTGTTTTATGCCTTTGCCTCATGGTATCATGCAGCTTACCTGCAGCTCCATTCGACTAATCAATCACTGGGTAGCTCGATCCGAAGACAACTCCATGACCGACTTTGTGGCGAAAGACTTTTTTACTGCTTCTCGCTTCTTCGAACACTTTGAGCCCTTCCTTACTTTAGATAACGAGGTGGCGCCTTGGGGAGTTCGCTTTAGACCTGTGTAGGGCAAGGAGAATGTCACCCCAGGATTCCCTGATTATTCAGTAGACGATGACTGGAGCTTGGAACACGTGCTTTTTACTGGCCCCATCCTTTATAGGTGGAAAGATTCAAAGAACTACTTTCCTCGGAAGGATTTTGAGTTTGGTCATTGTTTATCGACTCAGAATCTTTTCACCATTCACTTTTCTGGCGAGGAAAAAGAGTTGTCTCGCCAGGCTTTGAGGAAGAGAAAGGGGGCTTCCTCGGGTGCTGTTAACGTCCCGAAGCGTGCCCGAGTGGAAGAAGGAACTAAAGATCAGGTAACAAGCACTTCTCACCGAAATGCTTCATTTGAAGTATTAATACTTGCCTCTGTTTGTTTCCTGAGAATGACGTTGCTTGTTATGCAGGGCAAAGCTACTAGTGTTGGAGGATTGCGCCTTAAGTTTTCATGCATGAGATATGATATTGGGCCAACGAAGAAGGTTGTGAATAAGGTTGCCAGAAAGTGGAACAAGAAAGGTTCATCCGTAGCACCCTACAAGATTAAGGATGCGAAAGTGATGAACTCTTCGTTTGAACCCGCCGAGTATCCGATTGCTGGTGGTACTGTTGGATCTGTGGAGATTCCAATCGAGGTGAGCGTGGTTGCCTCAGCTTCTTGCAATGCTGTGGCTACTGCCTCTGCTTCTGTTGTTTACCTTGTTCTTTCGAGATCTGTTGCCTCAGCTGCCATTCAAGCGTCCATTCCAGGGATGGCCAATGCAGGTCCTTCTTTAAAGGCTACCTCTGGTATTCCCGCATGTCCTGGTTCGAAACAAGCAGTCCCTCTCGTAGACCTATTGCTCAGGGAGTCATTAGAGTTTGATGATTTTCCTCGGAAAGTTGCTTTAAACCAACCCAGGGATTCGAAGTTCCCCCCTGCTCCTAGTTATGCCGGGAATCACGCTCAGTTGTATACTGCCGAGAACTTTAGAAAGGTGCTTCGAGAAGGTCATAATACGTGCGCCTTCGCGAAGGAGGTTTCTTCTCGTCTTAAGTCTCGTGCATCGGATCCCTCGCATTATCCTGTCGATCATGATTTCTGTAAAAGGTTTGGTGATACGCTGAGTGGCGACTGCCTCAGACATAATTGTGACCCCCGAAATCCTCTCTTTTCGTATGAGGAAAGCCTTGCCATTCTTCAAATGGGCGAGCATCTTACCTCGGGTTTACTGATGTATTCTTTCGGTTGTGCTGGCGAGGCTAATTATTATGAGAAGGAATTTCTTCGCATGCAGGCAAAGCTGGCTGAAGAGAAGACTCGTGTTTCTTAAGAGAAATATCGATTGACATGTATGATTTTTATTTTATTTTTTGCTTCTCGCTTTGTGATCTTCATTGGGTTCTGATACTGCTCTGCTAATACTTTACCAAGGGGAGTTAGAAGAAGATAAAGAGAGGATTCACCAAGCTAAATCATCTCTCGATACTCATCCTCGAGTGAGTCACCATCGTACTTCCACAACATCTAAGCAGGGTAAGAGTTATGAGGAGGAAGTTGATCGGCTGGTGAAGGAAAGAACTACTGCTCGTAATGATCGGGATTATTTTAAGAGAAGAAAGATTGAAGCCGATAATCTTCTTTCTAAGGAAGAGAAGAAAAGGTTTAAGCTTCAACGGTTGTTAGATTACAAGAAAGGCAATAATGAAAAGAATGCTCAAGACATGCATCCGTTTCAATTAGACATTACTCGCTTGGCTAAAGAACATGACCATGCTCGTAAAGAGCAAGCAATTAAGGCCTCTGGGAAAGCTGTGATTGAAAAATTGGAGGATGAGATTTGTGGTTTGAAAGTTCAGGTTTCAACCCTGAAGAATGCCAATAGGGATCTGACGATCATAAATGATGGTCTGCAGAAGGGGCATAACGAGATTAACTCGGATCTTGCAAAGATGAAAAAGTCTAGGGATCATTTCTCTAAGCTGGTGGATGAGTATCGCGTTGAACTGGCTAAACTTGGCTATAACTCTGAGGATGATGTTAAGATTTTTTTTTTTTTGAAACCGCGGTTTTCTAATCCGCAGGAGGTTACTGAATATATGGTTATGAAAGAAAGTAGGCTACTAAGCTCGGAATCTTTTTCTTGACTTTGCTATGTTTATGACTTAGGCGCTTAATGCCAATTGTTGTCTTTTTCTTTTGCCAGGCATCGAGGCTAACCTGACGCAAAAGGTATCGCAGGCTATATCGGAGAGGGACGAGGCTGTCTCCCAGCTGGTTACGGAGTCTGAGTTGAAGCTTGGCTTCGAGAAGAAAACACTTGATCTTGCTCGAGAATTGGCCGAGGAACGTGAGCTTCGAGCCGAGGAAGCAAAAAGGTTCTCTCAGGAGTTGGAAAACGAGCGTCGTCGTCGTTCCGAGGTTACGACAGAAAATGCTCAAATGATAACTCTTGAGGGTGATATTCGTCGTCGATGCGAAAAGACTTTGCGAGACGGGATTAATTCCCTTGTTCTTGCTCAACCACAAATCAAACGCGGCGAGGCTGCTGAAAATCTCTTACTTCGTTCTTCTGTGACCAACGCTCTTGCTACCGAAAAAGCTTGCCGTCAGCACGCTCGAGAATATTTCCGATCGATTCGGGTAGATCATGCCGGCTATGGTGTTATTGGCACCGAAGACTCTGATATCGAGCTTCCTGAAGATAAGGATTTGTTACCTCATGAAGTTCTTATGCAACTTGTATCCAAAGAACCGGGGGCTCGAGCTAAAAGGGACGAAGGCTCTGAGGGTTCCAAAGAAGATGGTGCAGAGGATGTCGTGGAGGATTATGACGTCCCTAAGGATAATTCTGAGTTGAAGGGGGGGGGGTCCCAAAGATGATCCTAGTGATTCTTCGGGTAGAAATCTCGGATCTGAATCGAATGACTCCGGGGATACTCCAGGGATGCTCCCGGGTAACACGTCTGAAAGATATCATATGAAAGCTATTGAAGGGGAAGGGGATGGGAAGCCTGGCCAAATGGCCGAGGTTAAGATGACTTTTCTTCTTAAAATGATTCTTTTGATGTATTTCCCGCAGTTATATAATGACAGCTTCTATTTTGTTTTAGCTTTCCTTTGTAATTCATTTCTTTTGCTTTGAGAGGCTTCTGCTCCTTCGCCTTTTGGCTTGCAAGTACTTTTTGAATGAAATTTGTTCCTTGCTATTTTGCACCATTTTACCTGGAAATTTTGTTATCGAGTACGAAGTATATATCGTAAGTTCTGGGCTTGCTGGGTTACTTAGAGTGCAACTTCAGGGCTTACTTCGATGTAAGAGGCAGTAAACCAAGATAGTGGGGGGTGCAGATCACCCTTCCCAAAGGCTATAATCTACCCGCCTATCTCAAGCAAAGACTTTGGCTATCGAAACCGTAGGTATCCACCTTGCCTCGGTACATTAGGTGGGCTACGAAGATAACTTAATATCTTCTGAGGGAACATGTTAGTGTTCCGAGAACCCATTTAACCTAAGTGACGCAACTGTGATCCCACGTCTCGACAATAAGGTAGCACAATGGGGGAGTGCCGGTCAAAGATGGAGCTTAGACATGGTATTGTTCTCCTATCGCGACCTAGAGTTCGACTCCTCCTTTTCTCGCCTGCGCCCCCCGCCCCCCCCCCTCAAGGCAGTATTTTATTGATTCAGAGGGGGTCACTTGGCTTCGTAACTTCGCTGAGAATCCTTCGAGATTGCCAGCTTGTCAGCTACCTCGGGGTTCCACCCACCTTAAGGCAGATGTTAATCCCATTTATTGTCCCCGCGACGCCTCAATTAGGAGGTCCCAGTGGTCGCATTGGTAGTGGGTCCATATGACTCTTGGTTTGTGCAACCTTGATTCAATGTACCCACTGCTATCGGGGTATCTTGTAGGTTGAGGATTGTGTCATGTAAACCGTGGGGCCATGACGGTTTACACGTACATCAGCTCGATGCCTACCACTCGAGGACTGTGCCTGTTATTTCAGGGATTTTATGCCAACCATTCGAGGACTTATATGTGCCTGCCACTCGGGGTCTTTTATTTAAATGTAAAAATGAGATAAAAATGTATGTAACTTAATAGTTTCTTTATTTTATTCCTTTGGATAAAATCCATGCATTTTTCATATAATACGAATTTTACTCAAGGTGCCTTAAGCTTTTTCCCTCGACGGGAGTGTTCAATCTTTGCCTTTCGAGGTTCATTAAGCTAAAATTGTCGTTCCCTAGTGCTTTCTCTATGACATATGGTCCTGTCCAGTTTGATTCCTCTTCAGAGACGCTGTTTGCAGTTCCTCGCGAGTTTATCTCGTTTATTGTTTCCTTAGACAACGTTGGTTTGCTAACCGCTACTGCGAATTGTTCCCTTTCTTCTCCACATGTGTTCCTTCCTCTACTGGAGGTTGTTTGCTTTGAGATCTTTGCAGCGTCCTTTGCCATTTCTGCTTCAATTTCCACGATAATTTCTTAGATATCTGACTCCTTTACTCTCGGCAGCTTTGCTGAGTTCTCAAAGGTAGGTGCCGAGCATGCTCGCTGCTGGATTTCTATTTCATTACAGATTCTAGCTTCGGCAGGATCTCCCAAGATTTCGGCTATCCCTGTGGGCGTAAGGAATCTTATTCATCGATTAAGCGTGGAGGGTACCCCCATTAAACCGTGCAACCAAGGTCTTCCCACGATGGTTGTATACGGAGAGTCAATATCCATTACGCAAAATGTTGTGAGAAGGTTGAGTACTCCCACATGAATCATCAGCGCTTGTTCCCCTCTTGGCACTGAGGGTTTTCCATTGAATCCAAATATGTTGTAGGCAGATGGTACCAGAGTTGCATCCTTGCCGAATAATCGATCATATGTTCTTCCGAAGAGAATGTCTACCGAGCTTCCCGGGTCTCAAGGATTCTTGGCATAACCAACTCCTCGACTAGTAGAGTTATGACTAGTGGGTCATTGTGTGCCCTCCCTCCATCGGGGATATCGGCTGCGGAAAAGAAAACCTGCTGCTTCTGCTATACCTCCAAAGGTCTTTTGATGGTTACACTCATGATTTCTTTTCCTTCAAAATCCCTCTTGTGAATTCTATCGGTGATGCTACTTTCGAAGCTGTCCTCGTTTAATTTCGCGTGGATTATCGAGTTTCAATCAGCGAACCTTGGTACGTCTCTCCTTATTGTTATGGTGTATGCCTCTGCGTGTTTTTTCTCTTCTTTAGATTGCATCTCATTTGATGGTGGGTCCGGCAAGCTTAGCAAATGGTCAAATTTCCCGCCCGAAATGAAATGATAAATCTAATCCTGCGCCGTGACGCAATTCTCTGTCGAGTGCCCGTAGAATTATGAATTTGGCAGTAGTCTTTTGCATTCCGAGTGTGATGAGGTTGGTTTCCCCTGCTTGTGGGATAGCAGATCTCGCTTGCCATGTCCGACTGCTTGATGCACTTCATGGCTGTTTCATTGATACGCTCATCTTCGGAAGCTTCATGTCCCTAAATTTGGGGAATCCTGACCTTGGCACTCCGAATTTTCGATTTCCTTCGTAACCCCTTCGCGAGTTGTTTCCTTCATATCCTCCCTGCGTGTCGTTGTATTTCCTGCTGTCACTGTATCTCCCGTCACCAAATTTTCCTTCCCTCCCATATCTTCCCTGGTCGCCATGTCTTTCCCTCTTCATGGAGTCCCCCATCAGGATAGATTGTTGATCAAGTGTACCTGTTTTGATGTAGTATCCCTTCCTTGAGCTGCTTTTTCTTTAATTTCTTCCAACGCGATCCGTTCCCTTTGGTATTTCCTCAAATCTTGCAAGGTTTCTACATTTTTGGAGAAAATCTTATCATACAATAGGTGGCCCTTGTCCAATGCGTTTAAGTATGCTCGTACTTTGTCCCTTTCCGAGGCTCCATTTCCAACCTCTAGCATTGAGCTGTCCATCTCTCGGTCAAACTTTTAGTGGACTCCTTGGGTCTGACACTAATGATGAAAATCTTTTCCACTCCGGGCTTGGATGAGTTGTTGTACAATAAGTGAAGTAGAAAGACCCTTTACAAGTCCCCAAAGGATGAGATCGAGCACGTCGTGAGACTGTCATACCAGGCTAGAGATTTTCCCTTCAAACTGGAGGGGAAATATTTGCAGAGAACCTCGTCCTTGTCTTCCCATGCCAGGAGTTGCCTCTGGTACATTTTTACGTGATGAGTCGCATCTCCCGTGCCATCGAAACACCACGGTAAAATTCGGCATTGTGCATTTGACCGGGATGGGCTTGTTTAAGAGTTTAAAACTTAGAGGGGAACGATTAACTTCATTGATTGCTTGCGTTAGTTTTACATTCATTATTGGCTGTACTCGGCTGTGGTGAAGTTCTGCTCGCATGGCTTTGACTTCGTCCACTAGTACTTTCTGCAATGCCTCTGCCTCGGCTTGTTTCTTCTCGCGCTTCTTCTCATACGTGTGGTGTGTGCTACCTTCTTTAAATCGAGTGCTCGGCTGAACCGGTCGGCTGGTTGCTCCACTTCCTCGCTTAGTGGTATTCTTTGATGTTTTGGTATGACTCTTGGAGATGGAGGGTAGCTTCAGGTGTGAATTCTCATGCTGTGAGTGCCCCTTGTTGTCTCTCTTGTAATTAGATGCTGATTTCTCGGCTACCTTTTTATTTGATTCTTGGAGTTGCTTCCTGAGCTGTCTTATCTTATTTTTCATTCTGACATCTCTTTTATCCTGAGCTACTCTCACTATCTCCTCCTCGGTTGGCTTGTGTTATTGAACTGCATTGCCTGGAACCTCTTCGGCTTCTTCTTCTTCCTATATATCGTGTATCTGCTGCCGAGGGAGCCCATCTCCGTTAGCTCCCAAGTCCTCCAGAGTACCTCATCCTCGTTATCCCGCTCTCGATGCTGGACTGTGCTCGCTGCTATCTCCGGGGATACTCTACTAGCCGACTGTCTCGTAGTTGGTCTCGAAGACCCTGTCCCGTGCCTTGATGAGCCTACTCCTTTCTTCGGGATCTGATTAGATTTCGAAGTCATGACTTCAACTCCTGCAGTAAAAAGTGATAAACCCGTGAGGTCCAGAGTGGCTACTTTAGTGTGTTAAAGGTCTAACAGCTGCCTAATCAATCGTAACAGAATCTGACATGCGCGATCTCTAGGGGTCCTGGTTTTTCGTCCTTCTGACAAATATCCTAACTTGATTCTCCTAGGTTTATTCTTTCAAAGTGGGGATTTTTGATTTGTGGATTCTGAAAGAGGGGTACTTTTCGCTAGCAGACTATAAGAATATTATTTCCCCTCGTACCCTTTGGACAAAAGATACTATACTGAACTTCTGACGCATCCCCAACGGCATAAGTGGAAGATTGGGAGGCCGAATCTTTACACTAGCAGATCTGTATTTTTCCTGAAGATGTTTTAGTGGATGGAGAAATCTCTTTTGAGAAAATTATTTTGACGAAGATTATGCTTCCCTTCCGAGGGTTTTTTCTATTGAGTAGGCTATATGCTTTATGGATCTTGATTAGATCTTTTGTACCTCAAATTTCAGGTTCCTTGAGGTCCAATAATCCATCATTTTGATAATCTGCTCTAAATTCCTAAGCACTCTAAAGCTCGAAATCTTTAAGTGCTCAAAGTGGTGGAGCTTAAAGATTTTTTTCTAAAATCTAATGGATAAACTCATAAAAACCCTAAAAATTTTCTTGAAAAATTTGAAAACCATAAAAAATCACAGGGAAACCTAAGTTGTTTTAATCAGTCCCTGTTTCTAGCGCCAAACTGTGTGTGTACAAAATCTGCTTAAGGACTTTGTACTCCACAGCTATTAGGAGAATCATCGAGACTACAAGTTCAAGAGTATCTCAAGAGCGAGTATACCATACAAGATAATTGATCTAACCATGTAATGAAGCTAAAGTAAAACCCATAAATCCATTGATTGTAGTGCCTAATATTTCATACACAACAGGGGTAAATACATAACATAAAAGATGTAAAACTACTAACCTAGATTGGATCTCCTAAGACGACCCTAGATAAACAAATATCCAACCTTACAAATGAGCTCAAGCTCGTCTTATATAGGCTCAGTCGAGTACTGGGTTACATCTAATAAGACAACACACTCAATCGTGGTGTCAGAGATTGTCGAGTAAGTCGGTGATGCTTCCGGGATGGTTCCGAGGGAATCATTGAATATCCTTCTGTGTAATTTCCTCCCTTCGGGATCTTCTCCCTTTACTTGCTTTATTCGAATTCCTTCCGAGATATCACTTAGCGGTTGGTCTGGAGCATCTCGCATTTCTTTAAAATAGTTATATCTTCTTCTTCTGGTGCTGACACGTGTCTTGGCGGTTGGTCTGGAGCATCTCGTCTTTCTTTGACATAGTTCTATCTTCTCCTTCTGGTGCTGACACGTGTCTCGGCAGATTTATGTATCTACAACAAATGGTATCGAATTTATCTCATGCATTCTTGTAACCTTAGTATTTGTGGGAACAAATACCAACATAACACATGCTCATGTAGAGAAGAATACGATCTCAATCGCTATTAGTATCTCTACCAAAGTAGCCGACTATTTCGAAAGATAGAATAAGTAGAACTGAAGAATTTCCATAAAAGTCATAACTCTTACTAACCTTTTGTCGATGAAGAATAATTGATGTCTTCTTTGTCTTCTTTGTCTTCACAGTCTTCGTCTTCAAGGTCTCTACTACTTTGACTATATCCCAATTCCGAAATCTAAACTCTAGTAGGCTAAATCAAGATTGAGTTTTAACACCTAAAACTGACAACTAGCTTGACATACCAAATCTAGTGGGTTTGAACGGGCAATGCCCTAACAGTGTACATGGTGTTTATGTTAGTATAACAAATCTCACTATAATAAAGTAAAGGTTATTTTTTCTTGAGGCCTTTTTCGCACAAAATGGGCTCAAAATACCCTTCCCCTTTTCTTATTTACGCCACTATCTTTAGACAATTTTCGTCCCTCTCCAAAATGTAGAGGCATTTTTTACCAGTGAATCTACCGTCAAAAGTCGAATGACTAAGTAGTCCCTACGGATTATTTTTTTCATGCCCAATCTGCTGTGAATTCACTTAAAGAAGAGGGGTGTAAAAGGCAAACTAATCTACCTTCTCCATACTATCGTAGATTTATCGAAAATGAGGGGCAAATAGTTCACAAAAATTCCCAAAAGAATCTTCCTCACATTCATTTTGTCTCTGCGTTCTTCTGCACAATCCATTAACAAACATTAATTCAAGTGAAAACAAATTATCAACCCAACCCCGAACTCATTTTCAGACACGAATTTTAAAGAAAACATATCCTCAAGGTTTGATTCAGTTGTTATAGGGTTAGGGTTTCATTCAATTGAAGAAAACATATCATAGATTGATGATGTTGTTCGAAGTGAGGACTGATAAAGACTTATTTTTCTCTCTACATCTAGGGTAATCGAAATCAAGAGAAACAAAAGGGAAATCAGGTAAGAATGTTGTTTTCTTTCTTTTGTTTGGTAATTTTCTTAGACCTAGGTTTTTGTTATTAATTGAGCAATTTGGGGTTTAATTAACTTTGTATTTTCAATTTTGGACTGTTTCTGATTGTACTTGGTGATATTAGGGAAGATTATTGGATCAACAACATTTAATTCAAGACCAATAAAGAAAAACCATCTCTCTGATTCCTCATATTTCACTCGATTTCACTCAGAAACAACTCAATCATTATACCCGTGAGTTGTTTAATTATTGCAGTAGATGTTCTTTTGTTTTCTTTTCATTGAGTTTATGTTCTTGGTGAGTTTATGTATATGCTAGAAGTAAATGTACCACTGCTATGAGTAGTTAGATTTTGGGTTAACATCTCTGTGCAAATGGCATATAGTCTCCATTGCCACTAAATTCATTAGCTAATTTGGTATCATTGGAATTGTTGTGTTTAGTCTTTCATTATAGTGAGATTACCTATTCGTAAACTAATACATTTTTTGGGTATTGCTGTAGGGTTGGGGTAATTTTAGGCAGTTCACATCTGAGATGTATGCTCAGATGTATAGTTGATCAGATGTAAGGGTGTCTCTTCAATAGTTTCCCCCTGGAGAAAGGGTATTCATTGTGTAATGTACTTATTGACACTGTTTGATTTCATGTGTACATGGTGTTTATGTTAGTATAACAAATAGAGAGACAAATGTTGTAGCGATAGTTGTTAGGGCATTGTCCGGTCAAACCCACTAGCGTTGGTATGTCAAGCTAGTTGTCAGTTTTAGGTGTCAAAACTCAATTATTGATTTAGCCTACTAGAGTTTAGATTTCGGAATTGGGATATAGACAAAGTAGTAGAGACCTTGAAGACGAAGACTGTGAAGACAAAGAAGACATCAATTATTCTTCATCGATAAAAGGTTAGTAGGAGTTATGACTTTATGGATATTCTTTTATTTCTACTTTCTCTATTCTTTCGAAATAGTCGACTACTTTAGTAGTGATAATAGCAATTGAGATCGTATTCTTGTGTAACGTGGCCTTGTGTCATGACCAGAATTTGATCCCACAAATTACTGTGAGTACAAGAATGTATTAGACAGATTCGGTGCCATGTGTCCATTACAATGGTTTACTTGCAAACTGTTAGTTGGATATGGATGAATCTAAAGGAGTACTCTTGAGCAAAGAGTCCATGGATCACAACTGAGGATGTTCTCACGTCTAAGTTCTGGCTCAGCCCAGTACTTCCAGCGGAATCCAGATTTGACGAAATATGACAGGTGGACGGTTCCCGAACCGGTTCGCAAACCAGAAACTCGGATATCTTCTGAGTTCGAATGGCTGAACATTTCGCGAACCAGTACGCGAACCTGAATGTCGATCATTCTGCTTGGTGTCGGATTTAGTGAATATTCTCCTAGAATTTCACTCTGAGTCAAATTCTAAAACTCCTTTATCTCTTAGATGGACTTGGTTATACAGAATATCTTTTGTGTTCCATCTAACGATCCTCAATGAGTCAATAAGATAAGATTATCTCTGGTCTGTTGGATTTCTATCTTGAAGTGTTTTTGAGCTAACAAAACACTTGGCAGATAACTCTAAAAAGAATTCCAATTGAGATTAATCTCTATTACTTGGTTGCCAAGTTTAGGGTTTCCCTAACATGTGGGACAAGTAATTGATTGCTTTATTCCAAAGCAACCTATCTTATTGAGTGCTATAAATAGAGGTGTCTACGGACAAATACCGCAAGCATCAAGCATACGTGAAGGTCCTTAGGGAAGATAGCGTAAACTCTTTTCACTTCGGTGAATGCTTGTTGTGGTATAGTCATCCTCTATAGGTTGCAACTCCAGTTATACAAGTTCCTTAAGTGGTTCTTCGTGTATAACTGAGGTAGATTCGAATTGGGCATTGCTTACTTGGTTTGCGTGTCAGCCCCGGTTCAAGAAGTAGATTTCCGTATGACCTGGATTTAACAATCCGAAGGAAGTCATCTTATGTATGGTAAACTGATAGAGGACAGTTACACCATACGTCAACAGTTTGGTTGAAAAGCCAGTATTGCTGACACAAGCCTTTGACAGCGGTCAAAGCAACTCCTAGGCCTGTAAAGGACGTCAACTTGGGGAATCAAGTGTGTGACGATCTGTGGGGGATCTAGAGACGTAAGGAAGGCGACAGTAGCCAATTCGCTTGGAGGGCT
>JAJJMA010270730.1:0-38322 GCA_023529015.1 Papaver nudicaule | reverse complement strand
TGAGATTGTCCAGAATTTGATATACTTTTTACCAATATTATTCTAATGGTACTTTAAGATTTCTAATAATACATCTTATTATATTTTTCGCGTTTTTCCCATCCTCTTCATATTACCAATCGTCACAGTCAAGTCCTCCAACCCAAACCTAAAGCCTGAACATCTGTCTATCACAATATTAGGTGTTTGTAATAGTTATCTGCAGCCAATCTAGGAAGCAGTACTGATAGCTTACTGCAGAAATTATGCTAATTTCTGCAGCATGCGCCTAATGCACAAGTCTTAGATTCTGCATACACAAAAATATGACTTGACTGTAGCTAAAGCCACAGTTGTTAGAGTTACAGATGTATCCCACCTTGCAGACTTGTAGCAGAGGATAGGGAAATCCCACATTTCCCTGTTATATTTTAGAGGGATAAGGTTAGGAATGGTTATCATAGTGACTGCTCTGAGTTCTAAATTCTAACCTCCTTGTTATCGTATAAATTTGAACATTAATGAATCCATAACTTAACCTTACACTCTGAATATGGAAGGAATTGTACCAGTACATTCGGAGAGGGTAAGGTTTTCATTTATTATTTTTTTACAGTTAGTGAATACGGAACCTTACGTACTGCAGTAACAAATATAACTCTAGCTGCTTTCGTGTGTGTGATTGTCTTTCGCTACCCACCAGTTACAAGGTTGTGCGCATACCGCCATGGAGTGGGGATTCAAACAAGTTTAGTATTGAAGTGTTATCTTCAGATTTGGGTAAATGGAAATTCTATGAAGTTGTCTGCCCTAATGCTGTCACTTTGAGATTCCTTCCCTCAAGGTGCACTCCCTATGGCTGTATGGTCAGATGCATCTTCTGTACTACTCTTTCTCCCATAATTTTATAGCTGCTTTCATAAATGACTTAGAAAATGAAAGCCAAACGATTAGGAAAGAAAGCGACATGCCACTTACTTGTGGATAATTCTCATTAACTTCTCATTAGCAAATGTATTGATTACTACATTTCTGGAATAAGCAAAAACTCACATCTCTTTCTAGCTATACTACTCTGCTTTTATGATTACTTGTTGTTACTCTCCTTATCTCCATCTTCATTGCGTTTCGTAGTGAGTGCTTAATTCACCAGCTTCCAGCTACCTTCCATCTAATTAATTTCCAGCTGAGTTCCTTCGTCTTAAATGCGTCTATATCCCGTGGTAGAGCCAGGATTAAAGATAAGAAAGAAATTAAAGAAGGAAAAAAGACCTACTGGATGGATGTGTGGCTATAGGTCGATTCATTTCAGGTTATGTGTACTTGTTACGCTTTGTTCTTTACTCCGCGTTGTTGCACAGATATCACTTGTTCATTTCAGGTTATTTGTACGTTTTTTTTGTTGGTGTGTCCATTGCACATTTTATTTTTGGAGCGTCCATCAATGTGGGCATGGTAAGGTTTTTCCACTGGAAAGGGATGGTCTTCCGGTGGATTAGAAGTTTCGAGGATTTTTTTTTTTATTTCTTGTCAGAAAAATTAATGCAGTTGGTGAGGATCGAGCTATGGTTAAATCCTGCAGCTCCTTCTTACCCATTTTTTTGGTTCCTAGCGTGTTTCATTTCTCAGACACACACGGTATGAATATATTAGTTAATGCAAATGGCACGAATGACAAGTATACGCAACCGTAGAATCATCTTGAATCGGCCCGAGTCAGATTTCAGACTATTTGTTTTTTATTCCGAGTCAGATCTGACTCGGACAATGACGCAGATTTAACCTTTGACTCAGATCCATTTAAGTCGGTTATTAAAACACATCTAACTGGAAAAAAAAAAGGGCAAAAAAAAATTGAATCAGTTGAGTCAAATCTGATTCAAGAAACAAATATATTGAGTCAAATCTAGTAGAGTTATATCCAGTAAAAACAAAAAAAAAAAAAACACACGATGGAGGTGTACGAAAATTCCGCTTGGCCGTTGTGGGATGGTGCAACAGCTCGTGTTCGTGCTGTTGACAGATTAATGTCCGGTTATATAACGACCTCAAAATTATCCTAGACTGTCCCTAGGCTAAATCAAATCCAAAGAGCCCATGCTTCCCACTTATGGTGAGTTAGGCTTTGTCGGAGGTGGCCCTGGTTTGCCAAGTTTAACTATTACGCATCTCCTTGCTCAAGCGCCGGGCTTTTCTGAAGTGGTTGGCCAATCCTTCCTTTGCCTGCATTCGTTGCCACCTCCCGTGATTTCTAGGTTAAATAGCGTCCAAGTTACCCGTCTACTGGGAGTCAGTCCTGCCCTTCGACTCAGGAACCTGGGCGCCAACTGGTAACATGTCCACTAGGTTTAAATTTGCCGAAATACACACCGCCCAATACTCTGCTTCCCGAATTCGTAGGTGAACTGGCCATAACAGTAGGGTGCCGCAATAACCTATCCGTCGAGACTCGCCCTGCATCACCTCCTTGGAACCCGCTAATGGACTCCGAAGATTAAATTTCCTTAACGCGAATTGCTTCTCTCCATGCATTCCGATCGTGGCAGATGTTAGCAGACATATATCTCACACTAACATCCTGTTGCACCGTCGCAATCCAAATCTTCTTCGCCTGTCCAGCTTTAGCCTTAGCTACACCGACTCTCTGGCCAACATTATAGATACCATGCAGGACCGATGCGCTAATCGGTCTGCAATACAGGTGACCAAACCAGCGGAGGCGGTGTTCGGCCATCTTCTCCTTAGTTGGAGCCACGCCGAGTGTTTTGATTTCTGATGTGGTTGTAGAGGGTAAAATACTATCGGGGCACGTGTCAGGATCAAGATAAAGGAGCAGGATAACGAAGAATAAATCGCGAAGTAGGAAATCAAATTCGAGAGGATCTCGTACTAACAGTGAGTTATCTCGATCGAATATTTGGAAAAATGTGCACTAAGTGGGAAACAGCTAAGGAGGAGCCGAAGAATGAAGACTCGACACTTAAAGCTCGTAATCCGCGACTAATGGCTCCGGAGACAAAGTTACGAGGACATCAAGGATAGTTCGAAGATATTCCGAAGGCAACCGACTTACTCGACAAACTCTGACACCACCACGATTGTATCACTTGTCTTATTAGCTGTGACCCACCTTCGATTCTGCCTATTAAAGGCGAGCTACGGATCTATTGTAGAGGTTGGATTTTTTGTGTAGCCTAAGGCGTGTGAGTGAGATTAAGTTAGTTTCTCCTCAGGTCTTTGGAACATAATTCTCACGTAATGAACCACCTGAAAACATGAGTTTAACGATTATTAGGTTCTTCTCTTTGATTAGTTGTATTTTAATTTGTCTCTCGATATATTCAGTTTAAATCTCGTAATCATCTAGGCTTCAAGTCATTTACCAAAATCCATTACTTGTTATATGAACTTCATGGTTGTTAGGTGTAAAGTCTCTATGAAGATTTTATACCAACACAGTTTGGCGCTAGAAACAGGGACTGATTAAAACAACTTAGGTTTGCCTGTGATTTTTGTGGTTTTCAAATTTTTCACGATTTTTTTATAGGGTTTCTAAGATCTCTTCTATTTCGCCATCATTAACTTTTTATAAGCTCCATCACCTTGGGTATCTAATGATCTTAGGCTTTAGTATGCTCAAGGGTTTTGATTAAATCATCAATGTGATAAGATCAACACTACTTCAAGGAATCCAAGCTTTAAAGCACATGGATCTAAACAAGAGTATAATAGTTTTTACAAAAGAAGGGCAAAAGAAATTTCGATTAAAAATTTGAGGAAAATGGGTCTTGGATTCAAAATCCGTTATTCAAATTTCCAGCAAATACCCTTAGCATCTCACATACGATCCATACCGCGGAAAATTAGTCAGGATTACTTGAGGGTTTTTTCTACCAAATCTATATCGAGAACGTAGTCTGATAACTTTTAGATCTACTGGTAACGATTTCGGAAAAAAAGTCAGGTCAGGGCTACCAAAACTTCCATATTTTGAAGGCAGATCTGGACAAGCGAAAACAGTTAAAAGGGAACATATGTCAAAGGATCTGTAAAACAGAAAACAAATAGGATTACATAAAACAAGGAATACCCTGAGACCAGAGTTAGTTGTATCGTACATGTCAGACCATTAAAGCACAACATAGTTGTGGACTTCACTTATCGGCTACATTTTGTAGGGACACATTCGTAAGCATAGGACTCGAGACAACTTACCAAGATGGAATCACGAGCTGGAGCCACGATACGACCCTTCTATTTTAACTCAATGGTGCACTCGAGGAAAAGCATCATCTCGAGAAGTAACATAACGGGAGGGATTCACAAAAGGGACAAATGTGGAAAAGAAATAACGATTATTGAGGAGCAAGGAAATTCGAGCCCTGGCAGATGGAACCAGTATTCTTCTCGGCAGAAGATCTTCCCGAGGACAGTTCGAGCAACAACCCTTTGGTGATAACTGCAAATGTAGAGGGAGAATCATTATAAAACATATTACTATATCCAGGGAGTTCTGTTGACGTTCTCTTCGGAGGGGCCTACAGGCAATTCTTCAGAGATACCCCGCTAGTAGCATCCGACTACACAATCTACAGATTCAATGACAGAGCTTCGAAGCCCAAAGGAGATGTGTCATTGCCGATTTACGTAGGCTCAATGACGTTGCACACCACATTCTGTGTTCTAGACATCGAGTTACCCTATAACGCTATACTGGGACGACCATGTCGGCATGGGATCTTAGGGGTAGCCTCGACACTGCATCAAAAACTGAGATTCCCCACTCCTTTGGACTTGGCTGAAATCAAAGGCGAAATCATGGAGTCACAAGCATGTCTTGAAAAGGATATCGAGAAGCGAAGGTATGCAAGGCGTAATCGAAAGGAGCGACAAAGACATCAAAAGATGGAAATGATCAACAAGGAAATCAACCAAGTAATCAAGGGAGACAGCGAGGCAATTACAAAAGAAGCGTCGAAGGATCCTAGCCCAATGAACGAGGAAACACCAAACTTTACCCCAACAGAGCCTACCGAAGACGTAAACATTGGAACCATCGAGGAGCCGAAAATTGTGAAAATTGGAACATTAATCAGACAGGAGCAGTGCGTGCAATTGGAGAGCTTGCTAAAAAAATATGCAGATGTGTTTGCTTGGAGGATGAGCAAGATGCCAGGAATTGATCCTAGCTTAGCATGTCACCATTTGGACATAAATCCCTCGGTATGACCATTCAAGCAGTGGCCAAGCAAGATTGCAGATGTATATCAGGAGGCAGTGGAGTCGGAGCTCGGCAAGATGATCACGACAACAATTATAAAAAAAAAAACCAATATGCGGATTGGATCTCAAATATGGTTATAGTTCCGAAGAAAAACAAAGGAGTACAAATCAGCATCGATTTCAGCAGCCTGCCCAAAGGACCCGCACCCACTTCCAAGCATGTACCAGATGGTGGATGCAACATCAGGCCATGAATTATTAAGCATGGATGGCTACTCTGGCTACAATCAAATCCCTCTAGTGGAAGAAGATCAAAAACACACATCATTTATAACTTCCAACGGGCTGTTCTGTTACACTGGAATGACGTTCGGATTAAAGAACGTCGGTCCTACGTATCAGAAAACAATGGAGAATATCTTTCGTCCTTGGCTAAAGAACACTATGGAAGTCTACGTAGACGATATGCTAGTGAAAATCAAGAAGGCAGAAACTCACGTATGAGATCTACGAGAAATACTGGAGAAGATGAGCCAACTCAATATGAAAATCAATCCAGCAAAATGCATCTTCGGAGTTACCTCGAGAAAGTTCTTAGAATATGTCGTTACGAAAACTGGTATCGAAGCAGACCAATCGAAGGTGCAAGCAATACGAGAAATGCCATCACCCACAACGATAAAAGATGTACATGCACTAAATCTAAGGCTAGCAGCCCTTAGCAGATTCATTGCTCGGTCCTCGGATAGATGCAAAAAGTTCTTTAGCGTTCTGCAAAAAGGTGAAAAATTTGTATGGACAGACGAGAGAGAAACCACATTTCAAGGAATCAAAAATTACCTAGCAAGTTTACCAGCTCTACAACGTCCAGAAAAAGATGAAGACTTGAGACTGTACATTGCGGCCAACTCGGATGCCATCAGTGCGGTGCTCGTAACTACCAGAGGAGAAGAAAAGACGGTATACTATATTAGCAGGACACTCTTTCAGGCCGAGAAAAATTACACCAAGATGGAACAACTGATACTCGCATTAGTGGTTACAACCCAAAAGCTTCGGACATACTTCCAGGCTCATAAAATCATTGTACTAACTAAAACACCAATCAAATTTGTTCATAAAAACATTCAGGCAGTGGGAAGAATTGCAAAGTGGAATGCTTAAATAGGTCAATATGATGTGGTCTACGAAATTCGGACGACATTAAAATCACAAATCATAGCTCACTTCTTAGCAGAATTCCCTATCGAAGAAGATTACAAAGAAGAGCCAATACTGGGAATCGAGGAAGAAGATGGACCACCAGATCTCCTAGAGCAATGTCACCCTCGGCGTTGGAAAGTATTTATTGATGGATCCGTAAATAGTGATGGTCGAGGGGTTGGAATAGTCTTCACTTTGCCAGAAGAAAAGCGAATGGTGTATGCACTCCGATTGGAATTCGAGGTAACAAATAACGAGACAGAATACGAGGCAATGATCCACACTTTAAAATACATGATAAAAATGGATATCCAAGAGGGGAGGATAACTACAGACTCTCAGCTCGTAGTACGCCATCTCGATGGCAGTTACCAGTCAAACGACTCATTATTAAAATACAAGAAATTGGCAAGAAGATTAATGGCAACGATTCCACACCTAAAAATTCGACACATATGCAGGAAGGATAACAAACATGTGGATGCTTTGGCATTTATTGCCTAAAAAATGACAGACCAAGACGTCATCTCTGTCGAGATTGGAAGAGTAAAGAAATCATTTATAGAAGACATAGGAGATCGAGATTGCAATGACTATCCAAGATGAAGTCGAAGACTGGAGAGTACCAATAAGAAAATATTTAGAGAACAAGGAATTACCAAGCAACCCGCTCGAAGCACATAAAGTATTAAGTAGATCAGCAAATTACAAAATCTTAGATGGAGTTTTATACCGGCAGTCATTCTTGGGTCCACTGTTAAGATGTGTCCATCGAATACACGGTGTCGCGCTAGTGACAGAACTACACAGTGGTGAAGCACGAACTCATAATGGAGCAAGAGCCCTTGCTCAGAGAACCAAAGCTCAATGGTATTATTGGCCATAAATGAATGCTGACGCAAAAGACATATCTCGAAAGTGTGACCCTTGCCAAAGATTTTCCAAGAGAATCCATGCGCCAACGACAAATGTAAACTCAGTGTTAATCCCGTGGCCTTTCGCCAAATGGGGGGTCGACA
The DNA here is from genome assembly GCA_023529015.1 of Papaver nudicaule. NCBI lineage: Eukaryota > Viridiplantae > Streptophyta > Magnoliopsida > Ranunculales > Papaveraceae > Papaver > Papaver nudicaule. The sequence continues at coordinate 30,898 of JAJJMA010270730.1, read as the reverse complement.
TCGTCATACCATTCATTCCAGGGACAGGACAAAGAAAGTACATTATTGTAGCAACTCATTACTTCTCGAAATGGATCGAAGCTAAAGCTTTCAAAAGTCACACAGGCCGATACGTGTTCACTTTCTTTTGGGAAAATATATTTTTTCGATTCGGAGTCCCTGACGAAATAGTCTCGGATAATGCATAAGAATATCTAAGCGCTGATGTTAGAGAATTGCTAAACCAATACAACGTAAGGTTGGGAACTTCAACTCCAATATATCCACAAAGTAACGGCTAGGACGAGGCAACAAATAAAACAATCAGTGATAACCTAAAAAAAAGGGTTTTGCCCCACAAAAAGTAATGGTGCGAACATCTGCACAATATGTTATGGGCATTTCGAACATCTCCAAGAGCAGCAACAGAGATGGCCCCGTTTCACCTCACATATGGGTCAGAGGCAGTACTCCCCACCGAAATAATGATACCAACAAATAAATACAAGTCATGAGAGAAAAACCTCACAGATATATGCAAACCTAGATGACCTCGAAGAGGCCAGAGAAGACGCTCAGCAACACATCGTCAACTACAGCAAGGGCTAGCCTGAGGATACAACAAAAAGGTCATCGAAAGGGAATTTCAGCCAGGCGAGTTGGTGTTACGAGAAATTCCTCCTTACCAAAAGGGAAATGTAGAAAACTTGAACCAACATGGGAGGGACCTTTCAAAGTACAACAAGTAGCAGGGAAAGGTGCATACAAGTTAATCGACGAAAAAGATGGAATGGGGCTCGAAAATGCATGTAATACGAAATATATACGAAAGTATTATTCATAAAAATAATGTCGTTATCAATCTTCGAATAAAGAATTCTTTTACATCTCGATATATTATATCTTGGCTCAAACTCCAAATCCTACTCGAATAGGCTCTACACGGTCCTCCTGACTCAAACTTCAGAACCTAACAAACTGGATACATCTCTTAAGGCCTTGATGCCACATAAACAAATGGCCATGATGCCATATCTCCCCTAGTGCCTTGACGCAATGAAATTAAAGGCCTTGACGCCAAAGCCCTGATGCCAATTCTTAAAAAGTCCTCGAGCAGTAGGCACCGAGCTGATGCACATGCATCCGTAAGGGCCCTACGAGCTGCATGGGACAGTCCTCTACCCACAAGATACCCTGATAGCGGTGGGTACTTTTCATCATAGCTATATAAGCTAATGGCATTAGGACCCACTACGACACGACCATGAGAACCTCTCATTTGAGGCGTCGAGGGGATGATAAATGGGATTAACATCTGCCTTTAGGGCAGATGGAACCTCGAGACAGCTAATTAAGCCTACATTCACGGGAATGGAAGGCGAGTTACGCAGCCGAGGGATCTCCCTTCGAAGTATCAAGGCATACTCCAAAGTGGACTTATCAAGAATAAGGGTCGAACTCTAGTCCGCGATAGAAGAACAATACTATGTCTAAGCTCCATCCTTGGCCGGCACTCCCCCATCGTGTTACTTTATTATCGAGACCCAGAATAGCAGCTGCTCACCATAAGTCTCATACTTGGGCTAAAGATGGGTTATCAGGACACCACTATGTCCTCTCAGAAGTTACCTCGTATCTTCGATACCCACCCAATGTATCGAGGCAAAATGACTACCTATGGTCTCGATAGCCAGTGTTTGCTTTAAACCTGGCAAGTAGCTCAAAGCCTTTGGGAATGGTGATCTGTAATCCCCCACCAGCTTGGTTTACTATCTTCCACATCAAAGTAAGCCCCGGAATTGCGCTCTAAGTAACCTTTGAAACCTAGAACTTGCAAGGTAAACTTCGTATCCGGTTACGAGTCGGCAAAAAATATATACCAAAGAAAAACTAAATTACGAACAACAACTTCATTCCAAAAGAGAGCCAAAATGTTCAATGATACATAGTTTACAAGGAAAGAAAAAATACAACAAACGGAAACACTAAGATTTTACAATGCAGACAAGAAAAGAGGAAAGTATGAAAAGATAGCAGAAGGAATGAAACATCTTCTATGCGGCATCTTCAGCAACCTCCTTAACATGGGCATCATCTATCTTGGGGACACCCTCGGTGTCATGTATGACAGCTCGAATAGCCGATTCAGTACCCTCCTCATTACCATCGCCAGAAGTCTCGACAGAATTGTTCAAAAACTCCTCAGTCGGCTTCTCGACTTCAACCCTTTTGCTTTGATTTTCCTTCTCCTTATTTTCCAGCACACCACTATCTTCATCTTGCTTCTTGCCCTCCGTCATATGCACCTCCACCACCTTTTCCTTTGTAATTGGCCTCTCGCCCCGGATCCCTCCATCGAATTATCCTCCTCAACCATATCTTCAGCTTTACCAACATCATTAACAACATCCTCTTCACAAACTTCTTCTTCAAACTCTTCAATTCCATCTCTCTCTTTTACCATTCGCGCTATTACAGCCTGAACCTCCTCGCAAGGAATTAACCCTTTATAAGACTCTAATGAAGCATCCAGATCTTTCCTACCATTACGGTAAAATGAAGGCTGCATTCCAAATCTCCTAAAGAGGCCGCGATTGTGCCTACGACTAAACAGAGCCGTTCTTTCAGACTCCCCATACGCCTGTAGACTTAGTTAGGCAACTTTACCGTTAATAAGATCAATCTCCTCCCTCCCTATCATCATGACTTTTCTTCAGCAATTCAAATTCAGTATCTTTATTTTTCAGCTGTAATTCCAGCCTCGAAACCAGTCCACTCCGAGTGTTTAAATTCATAGAAAGGGTATCTCGTTCACCAGCAACAGTTTCGAGCTTCTTTTCCAAATCTATTATATATCCTATTAACAAACAATAAAATGTCATTTCCAATAGCCAGGCGAAAGCAAAATTCAAAAAAAAAATGTGTTAGTTCCTACCCTACTCTTCTCAAGCTCCTTCGAAAGGTTATCCTTCTCCTGACGCAAGTCCACCAGCTCCTTGTCGAGACGAGTAATCTCTTTCCCTTGAGACCTAGATAAGTTTAGCAAGTACATCCCATGATGATAACCCTGGAAAAAAAACACACTGCTAAGCAAATAGCAGAGGCAAGAAAAACATGCAGCAATAAAACACGAATGCTTACTGCTTCGAGAAATGCTTGGTGGTTGGCCCACTCCGAGTCTAGAGTCTTTGTGCCAATCACCAGAGAAAGCCTGTGAGATAAAGGTAGTAAGAGACGCATCGAGCTGGTGATTCAGAGGATCCTTGGCATACGCCTTCAAATGATTAGCAATACCCTCGACAAAAGGACCAGATCGCGAGCACCGATCTATGAATTGCTGACTATCTTCCTCGGAATAAGACCTATGGGAAAAAATCATAGGAATTGAGGGGGTCACTTGGAGAAGGCAAAGGCTGTCGTAATAAGGAAGCACCAACCAAGCGTTCATTCGAACCATATACATTCAAGTTCATGCCAGAATGGGGGAGACTTGATTCAAATTCAGCAGCAAAGGCACTAAGGGTAGCAGAGGCAGCGGGTTTTTTGGTCGACTCAGCAATGCTACGTGAAGTTGTGGGAGCCGAGATCTGAGGAGGCTGTTCAGGGAGAGAACCCTTCTTGCCCTTCTTCGAGAGAGGCTGGACATCCTCGTCATCTTTGGTTTCCTCGTCTTCGACATCTTCGACAGAAGCATTCGAAGAACCTTTCATTCCTTTGGCAGCATCCCTCGTAGAATACCTCTTCGAAGCAACAATTTTAAGAACACCCTTTCCCCCTACTCCCCCAATAACAACCTCGATTAGGATCAAAGTAGTTAAAATCGCTAAAATCGGCCGATTTAATCGCGCTTAATCGCGAATCGCGACTTGACCGCTCTGATTCACGAAAAATCACCGATTCTGATTTTTAGCGATTAACTCGGCCGATTTTAGAGATTTAAGACGATTTTCTTCCGAAATGATTCACCGATTTCCTAGGGGTATTTTGAAATTCTATCGAAGTAGGATATAATCTTCGATTGCCTAAAAAAGTTTAGGTTTTTTCTTGTTTCCCATCTGTTTCTTCTTGCCGCAGCTCTTTGTCGTTCCTCTTCTCTTAAACCAGCAGTGAATCCATGTCGTTCTCAGGTATGGTTTCTCAACTTCACTCACTAGCTTCTAACTGTGTCTAAACTCCCTGGTTTGTAAACCCTTTTTTCAATTTTTGTTTTTGTTTTTGTGTGTGAATCAGTGGATAGCAATTTCTGTGAGAAGCAGTGAATCTTCTTAATCAGTGGAAAGATCAGATCGAGGCCGATAAACTTACCATCTCTAAAGGTAAGGTGTGTTGTGGTATTGTAATCTTTATTGGAGCAATTTGTAGGTTAGGGTTCAAGTTTTCAGTCGATTTGTAATTTGGGGTTCCAGATTCTAACTTGTTGAAGATTGGAATATTTCCTACAGTTATTATGAATGGTGAAAGATGTCTTTAAATGACCAAATTGTTTGGGAATATTGTTTATGAAACTTGTTTAGTGGGTAATGTGTTTGTAGAGGCAGAAAGAGAGGCATTGAAAACTAATTGATTCCTTATGTTTTGTTGCAGCTGCTGTGCTTGTTCACATCCTTCTTATGCAATGGCTTCTTCTTCTGCAACGTCTAGTGAAAGTATCCCTGCATCCACGACTGATTCATCTTCGTCTAAGGCACTGCAACCGAGAGATATTGCATGGGAATGGGCAGAATCTAGAGATACTGCTAATAAACATGTTGTACATTGTAAGTTATGCGGCAAGAAAATGTCTGGGGGAATCCATAGGTTCAAGAAACACATAATGCAGATCAAAGGGCAGGTTACATCGTGTCGCGAAGCAACAGTTGAAATTATGAGGAAAATTGGGGAAGATATGGCTTTGAAAAACCAGAGTAAGTCACATAAAAACCATATTGATGCAATTCTCACTGAAGTTTGTTTCCTACATATGAAATTCTGAACTGTTCTGTTATAGCATTGAATGTAGGTTCTGATTTACATATGAAATTCTATTTTGAACTGTTATAGCATTCAATGTAGGTTCTGATTTTGTTTAACACTTTAATTGCAGATATGCCAGCACCATATTACCATCACATTCGTACTACATTGTTTAACTACCAGTTGGCAGAAACCAAGAAGTTCGTTGATGGATTTAGGGTGCACTGGAAGAGATTTGGGTGTTCTATTATGTCGGATGGTTGGACAGATGGAAAAGGACGCCACTTAATCAATTTCTTGGTGAACTGTCCAAAAGGATCAGTCTTCTTGAAGAGTGTTGATGCATCCTACCAAACCAATGATGCTCACTTTATTGCTGAACTTGTGGATGAGGTAATTAGGGATGTCGGCCCTGAAAATGTCATTCAATTTGTTAGTGACAATGGTTCCAATTTTAAGGCTGCTGGGAATATTATTCATGAGAGATATCCACACATATTCTGGACACCTTGTGCTGCTCACTGTGTAAGCTTGACACTTGAGGAACTTGGAGAAAAGCTTCCTCAGATAAAGAGATCGGTTGCTCGAGGTAAGAGACTTGTTGCATATATTTATGGGCATGTGCAAGTACTACATATGATGAGAACCATGACTGGAGATCAAGAGCTGCATAGGTCAACAAAGACTAGATTTGCAACTCAATATTATACACTTAAGAGCCTTCATAAACATAAAAATGCCCTGCAGATGTTATTTATTAATGATAAGTGGGTGCAATCTAGGTTTTCAAAGGAAGTAGTGGGAAAAAATGCTGTGAAAATAGTTACTAGCAGGCAGTTTTGGGATGATATTGTGTTTGTTGTTGATGTATTGGGTCCTTTAGTAAAGGTTGTGAGATTGGTCGACACTGAACGTAAACCTACTATGGGTTACATTTATGAAAAGATGAGACAAGCTAGAGAACGTTTAGAGAAGAACTTCATTGAGGATACTTCCAGTTGGGGAATTATCAAAGAGGTTGTTGATCGGAGATGGAAGCAACAACTGAATCACCCTCTCCATGAAGCAGCGTATTACCTCAATCCTAAATTTTTATATAGCATCCCGCCGGAAGAGATTGACAGTCATCCTAAATATGCAGCACTCAAGAAAGGACTTTACAAGGCAATGAAGACTCTTATACCAACTGAAGAAGAACGTTACCAGGCCAAGCTTGAACTGCGAAGCTATAGTGATTGTATTGGGGAACTAGGCTGCTCAACTACTATTAAGGGCAGAGATAATTTGCAACCTCGTAAGTTTCTGTTTTGAACTATTGTTTTGTTTTGGTTTCCAAAGGTGGTTAACTGACTTGTGTTTTTGTTTGTAACAGATGATTGGTGGCTCCTAAACGGGGGAATCGATGTTCCAAACCTTCAAAAGTTTGCAATCAGGGTGTTGAGTCAGACTTGCGGTGCTTCGCCATGTGAACGCAACTGGAGTTCATTTAATCATGTAAGTGCAGTTAACTTACTTTGTGTGTTGTACTTTACTACAGGTTGTTGTTGTAATATATCTGTGTTTGCTCTATAAACCTGGCTTTTGTTCTCACTTCTGTCAGTTTCCTCCATATATAGTTTTTGCAGTGAAGTTTACTTCTGTCAGTTTCCTCCATCTGTGCTTGTAATAAAGTTGGTCTTTAAACCTGGCTTTTGTTCTCACTTCTGTCAGTTTCCTCCATCTCTAGTTTTTGCAGTTAACTTTACTATCATTCATTCATTTCAGATACACTCAAAGAAACGGAACCATTTCTTACAACAAAAGTTGAATGATTCTGTGTACATTCAGTATAACAAGAAGTTGCAGAGACGTTATAACCTTGACCACAGATACAAAGTTGGGGCTGTTACCAAGCCAATTTTCCTGGATGAAAGTGATGAAGATGACGAATGGTTAGACCCAAGCAACGTGGATGAGTTGTATACTTTAGGTGCTGATGTACTTACACTGGAAGAAGTTAGAGATGTTATGGCTGTTGACTCTGGACCAGTTACTAGGAGAAGTGCAGCAGCCTATGCCGCGGCTGCGCGTGTTGTTCGACGTCCACATGAGGAAGAGGAAGATGATGAAGATGTGGCTTATGAGAATGTTGGACTAGGTAATATTGGAATTCGTCCAACTGAGGAAGATGAAATTGAAGGATTTGAATTTGATTTGGAGTGATACATGTTTAAATTATGTTTATTTTGTTTGGATCTATGTTAGACAGTTGAACTTGTATTTTCAACTTATGTAGCTTAATTGGATCTATGTTGAACTTATTTAGCTTTGATTAGATCTATGTTGAACTTATTTATTTAGCTTTGAATGGATCTATGTTTAAACTTATTTGATTTTAGTAGTATTTGATCTATGTTATATGATAAAGTATAGGAGTTGAGTTATAGGTTATATAAAACTTAAATTGAAAACCGATTTTTTCCGATTAACTCCCCCGAGGTTTTCGTGAATCGCTACAAGGGGTTCGACCGAGTTACCGATTTTACCGATTTAAACTACTTTGATTAGGATCCCCAATAATATACTCCATCATCCCACCGTCACCAGTAATCATCTCGTCCGGCTAAAAAGTAGACAATTTGTCAGGTTCTAAAGAGAGGCAGGTATTCATACCATGGCATAGCTGAGGCAGGTTGTGTTTATCACCTGACCACTTGCCACCTTTCCAGCATCAGTCTGTTTCGATTGCCTTTTTCTCTTTTTCGGATCGTCATTTCGCCCCTGGTTTTGCAATTTCTTCAACCTCTCGTGCTCCTTCTAAGAAAGAACGTGGTGTAAATAAGAATATTTAGATAAGAAAGGATATCAAAGGGAAAGGAAACATACCTTCGCTTTATAAGCAATGATATTCTCTTGGGATTTCTTTTGCTCATCCGTGGAGAAGCGTATCTTATAGTACTCGACAACGGTGAAAGAGTGGCCATCTTCGAAGCATGTTCGTTCAATCCTTTTGTCTTCATCAGCGTAGCCAAATAGAACAAGACCCTCGATAAGCATTGGCTTCGAGAACCATACGCCATCGCTGGAATGACGAAGAAGCTGTTCGTAGTACACCTGGTGGGATCCACGTCTTCAAGTACATGTTCTACATTGGGCACCTTTCCGAGTCCCACCCCCCAAAGACCGGCCTCCTTAAGCGAGTTCCTTTCAACCCTGTAATGCTTGAAGAAATTATCAGTAGTCCAGAAGCTCGAGGGTTGTTGTGGATCCTCGGGAAGTTTATCGTAATAATAAGATCTACCCTCCGAGCGAGCCACCCATTCGCTAATCAATCAGATAGAGTTACCATTCAGCTGCATTACACCACAAGGAGAGGCAATTTTGGAGTAAATCTCATAAAACAAAGGGTTCTTCGGATTATACAGGGGAATAAGAAGGCCGACACTTAACTTCTCGCCGGAAACTATGATCCGCCTCCCGTCACAGTTATTTTTAAGAATACGTTCAGGAGATAACTTAACCCTCTTTTCAAAACTCGTGCAAGGGAAAAACCCCATGTTGAACCCATAAATCTCATCTCTCTTTTCCCAACTGAGTTGAGGATCAATCATCTTTCGAGGAAAAGTGTTTTCTGCAGAAGAAGCATTCTTCTTGGGGGCCAGAGCACAGCACCAGAAATTGAAAAGAAGAACGTGTCAGTATAAATCAAGAGATAAGGAGTAATAGCAGATAAAGAAAGATTTGCGAAGCTTACCATGGTTTGAAACACAATCAAAAGAGAGCCCGACAACGAAAAATGTGAAAAGCTTAAAGAACCTAGCAGGCGGCGAAAAATTTTAAAAGAAGAAGTAAAGTTGGAAAGAAAGGGGGAAGATGGGTTTAAATAAGATAAACCCGAGACCGGCATAGCAGGTGGAAGGTAGAGTCGGCGACGGTTTCGAAAAAGGCACTCAAAGCTACGTGTGTCAGTCGGGGAATTAAAAACTGGACACGTGTCGAGGAATGTGAAGCACCAAAATTTTCCTTCTTCGAACAAGGAAAGAGGCAAACTGTAGAGGGTAAAATATCATCGGGACACGTGCCAGGATCAAGATAAAGGAGCAGGATAACGAAGAATAAATCGCGAAGTAGGAAATCGAATTCGACAGGATCTCGTACTAACAGTGAGTTGTCTCGATCGAATATTTGCGAAAATGTGCACTAAGTGGGAAACAGCTAAGGAGGAGCCGATGAACGAAGACTCGATACTTGAAGCTCGTAACCCGCGACTAATGGCTCCGAAGACAAAGTTACGAGGACATCAAGGATAGTGCGAAGACATTCCGAAGGCAACCGACTTACTCGACAAACTCTGACACCACCACGATTGTATTACTTTTCTTTTTAGTTATGATCCACCTTTGACTCTGCCTATAAAAGGCGAGCTCGGGACCCATTGTAGAGGTTGGAATTTTTGTGTAGCCCAGGGCGTGTGGGTGGGATTATGTTAGCATCTCCTCAGGTCTTTGGAACATAATTCCCACGTATTGTACCACCTGAAAACATGAGTTTAATGATTATTAGGTTCTTCTCTTTTATTAGTTGTATTTAAATTTGTCACTTGATATATATAGTTTAAATCTCGTAATCATCTAGGCTTCAAATCATTTACCAAAATCCATTACTTGTTATATGAACTTCATAGCTGTTAGGTGTAAAGTCTCTATGCAGATTTTATACCAACACACTGGTCGTGGCAAGTCACGCCGCAAATCCACCTTAGCATACGCATTTTAGCAGGATGCAATTCCCTCTCATGTCTGGCTTTGGTTGGCCAGCACTCGTCCCCGTAAAGCATGGTCGGTCAAATGATCGATTTATAGAATTTTCCCTTGAGCTTAAATGGAACCTTCTTGTCACACAAGAAGGGCGCCGCCAGCTTCAATTTAACCCATCCCGCCTGAATCCTATGGGATACATCTCGATCTACTTTGTCATCTCTCTGAACCCAAATACTTGAAAGAAGCCTTTATAGGGACTTGTGGTCACCTAAAAGAATGGCCCCGCCAGCTGGCCCTTCTCGCTTGAAGTTACATTTGAGGTGCTTAGTCTTGGACCTACTAAGCTGATAGGTGTCTAAAAACACTTCTCTAATATATTTATTGATTACACTTTCTTTGCTATTTTTCATATAAAAGATGCATTTTACCCTTTTGTTTGTGTTTTGTAGTGATTTGGAATGAAAGGAGAAAAAGGTGTCAAAGTATTGCTAAGGGGCAGCCAAAGTGCTTATGGGTGATCTGGACACGTGGCACAGCAGGACTGGGCTAAACAGAAAAGGCGGCTGGCGGCTGGAGCGGCTAATGATAGGCACAGAACACGAGCTGCATGGCAATGACGTCAGAAGAGAGGACACGTGGCAAATAGAGATTGGAAGAAGAGAGAAAGGATGACGCAGCAGATGACGTCAGCGGCAGAAGAAAACAAAAGGAAGAAGGGACAGCTGTCCCATGGTCGGTGGAGGTGGAGATTTAATGCATCACGGAATATCCAAGTTGATGTACTACTCCCTCATATTATGACACGTGTTAGACTATTGTTTCGGACCGTTGATTCTTGCTGGAGTACTCTATTATTTTAATCCGAATTATTTAGGGTTTTATTGGGGAGAAGGGTTTTCATCCATATAAATACCTTTGCTCTGCCCACTTTTTTACCACCTTTTGTTTAGCCAACTTTACAGAGAAAAGTTATAATAATTTTTATTCTTCTCCTTCTTTATTTCTATTATCTTTGATTTAATATTAATGAAAAAGATGAAGTATTCTATATCTTTGATGAGGAGCTAAACATCTCAAGACTAAGGCAACAGAGGAAACCACAATGGATTTATGACCGGTAAAATTGCATTTTATTTATATATTTATTTTCTTCATGATATAATTGTTTAAATAGATTTTTCTAAATAGTTGTTATTTAATTTGATGTCTCATACTTGAGTTAAATCTTTTGATGGTGCATGCTTATTGTTTACAACTATTCTTTAAGAGTCTAATATTTTAAGAAAAATAAATAGTTATTTGAGCTTATTATTTGTGCATTGTTTTGCCGTTTAAATATTCATTGTGGTGGAATCTTGAGCCTTGGTCACTTTTAAAAAAATCGTTAAAAATCCCTATTTAATTTTCTTGAGTTTAATTAAGTTTATTTAATTTGTTAATCCAAAAAAATCACTTTCACTATTTTTAATCAACTTTGAATCATAAATTAATTCTTCACAAGTCCCTGAGAACGAACACAATAAAATATTACATCATAAGCCTAAATCCTTTTTCTTCCAACGGCGTCCTCCATAGCTCTAGACTGTCCCTAGATCTATCATCTAATAATATTCCGTCTTGGACTTTGGTACCACGTAGACCCTGCTATACAGTACAGATGCTTGCATAAATAAACGAAGCGAAAACACTTAATGCTGCCCAAAAAAGGTTGTCCAAAAAACGGACCAAAGAGAGATATAGTGGGAACAAAGAGAGAGAGAGAGAGAGAGAATGGGGACCATGATCAGATCTCTACCACCCAAAACTGACCCCGTAATCTTATGGATGGGGGTGGTTCCACGTCATGGTCCATAAATGGGCACCTAAATTTGCCCGCCTATAGCCACTCCGATAAATAAACTAACACTGAAAGCTAATATGTCAAGAACACCTGGCTGACTGAAAAAGTCAGTTTACTCACTTGTACAACTTTGAGAAGTCTGACGTTGAGAAATTAGGGGTTCAATATGAGAAAACAAATGAAGACAGTGTGTATGGAGGACACAACTATTTTTATTGTGGAAATGCTAGCTAGTTGGGGAATTACAAATGTCTGAAAATGAACCAGGTGGTTTGAAAGACTAGGAATTACCGATTACAAATATTTAAAAATCACAATTTGAAACACCAATGTAATTGTTTGGAATTCGATTGTTCGATTGCCTTGGGGGTCTAGAGACCTTATGTACAGTTCTTTTAAACCAATATGGGACAAATGGTTTTCTTTCTCTCACAACTGTGAAGAGATCAATTCCAGTGAATGGTATTTATATCAAATACAATCAGGGTTACAGTGCAAAGATAAGTATACAATACGTACGTAGGAGTGGGAAGACTAACTACAAAGAGTTATCTAGCTACAATACATGAGAAGAGATTGTCACAGTTACAACAACTATTTGACTGACTCAATATGACTAACTGTATACATAATACATGCCAGACTAACATGGTACGACATATACACTTAACACCCCCGTCAAGTTGGTGCGGGAGTGATAGAACGTACACCCAACTTGCCAACTAAACGTCCAAATTGTGGAGCTCCAATGGCTTCGTAAACAGCTTTGCAAGTTGATCAACAGATGGAAGATGCTTTGGCACTAATAATCCACTTAGTAACTTTTCACAAATAAAATAACAATCAATCTCAATATGTTTAGTGCGCTCATGAAAAACTGGATTTTGAGCAATGTCAATATAGTCTCACCTAGAGAGACATCAACATCAAATTACCTATTATCCCTCATCATTTATGGTGATTTAGGTAAATGTTCAAATTTGGAAAATTGTGAATTATAATTAAATAACAGTCGTGGAAAACAAATTCTTCTCCAACTCTTCTTGAAATAATCAGCTCTTGCCCTCTCCTCCTACATATAAAACAAAGGGAAACAAACGATTGTTAGCCTTAAATATATTACCAATCATCGAACAACAAAATGCTTTACAATCTAGTTTGGATACAACTTACAATTTCTTCCCTTGTCAACAGTTGTATGTGTGACCTGCTAATCCCAACACCGCTTTGACGTTGATGTATTCGTATACTTCTCTGAATGCTCATATACTTAGTAATAGCTTGCATAATTTGCTTTTTCCTCGTTGCCAAAGATCGAATCCTTCTACCACTATGATTTCCACATATATCGGTAAATTGTTGGAGGATCCTACTCCAAGCAACAACTGCCCCATGTGGAGGGGTTAAGGTGAGAGTCCGGTCCGGGTCACAGGAGGTACTATTCTTTTCTCTCTCTTCTCTCTCTCTCTTGGTGGCTCTTGTGTGTTAAGGAGCTATTTATAGAGTCTTCCCTCTCATCCTCTCATGTGTGTCCTTATATGGTTAAAGCTTATCCCTCTATGGTTTCCTTAAGGAGCTATTTATAGAGTCTTCCCTCTCATCCTCTCATGTGTGTCCTTCTCACTCCTATAATTTCCATTCCTTACACTTGACTTTCTAGCCCACACACTTAGGCTTTTCCCTACTTGAGCCTCCTTTGGGTTTGGGCTTAGGCCTTCATAGCCCTAAATGGACTTGGGGTATCCACACCCCACATCTGCTCGCATTAATGCAGTGTCTTCTTCTGGTGTGTGTACGACCATTATTACCAAGGAAATGAGATATAAAAAAAGAGGAAACAAAATAAAAGCTTTGGATGGATTGGGATTTGGAGATAAGACATAAATACCAACGGTATATATAGACATAAAGACTCAAAATACAAAGAAAAAACTATAGCGAACGATAAAAATGCAATCCGTAAACGAAAAGAAAGTCCAACACTATTGTAAACGATAAAACAAAAATTCGTAAACGATTAACAAAAAATCTGTAAAGGATAAAAAGAAAATACGACACTATTCTAAACGATAAAAAGAAAATCCGTGTGTAATCACTTCAAATCTAACATCTGAAAAATTTGTCTCCTATTGCAGGGTTTTATCACTTCAATTCCGACACATAAAAGTTGTATTGTCTTTTCAGACATTGTGTGATCACTTCAATTAGTAGTATTTAATCGTTTCACCAAACAGTGTTCACCATATGTCCATCAATTGAACAGTCAATTGTTTTGGGTATAAGTATGTGGCCTCTTGTCGAAAGAAAAACCACCCCACTATCTTCTCACTTTCTCTTAACATATCAGTTGTGTTCTACTTTCCCTTTCAGAGTGATTGTATTTTAAGCTCAATCAAAACTTGTCTTAATCATGGCTAGGTAAGTTGGGCCTTTGCTTACTTACAAAGAGATGTTAGATTGCTCCGTATAACTGCAACAACCATGTGGTCTCGTGTCATGGATAAGCTGAATGAGAACAATGGCAATGCTAACCACAGAACCTTAGAAGCAATTAAGAGGCATGTAAGGTGTATCAAAAAGGCAATGTGGTACGTTTCCTTCCAGAGAGTTTTGTACGAGTGTGGTGTAGGGCGTCTAACAAGGGCCAATGTGGTAAGTGTTTTACGTTTGCATGCACTAGTGCTGTAAAATGATACGAGTCTCATCATCAAAATACTAAACCAGTCAAATAATTTTGTTTCAGGAGAGCATGGCGGGCGACACTTATGCAAATAAACATGGGAAGTTGTTTGAATACTACAACTAGTATCTAATTTTCATGGAAAATTTTTCTTGGATGAACCCTGAAGTGCATAGTGAAGATTCTACCAACGGCTTTTCTGATGATGACGTAGATGATGACAAATTATTAGGTGCCACATCAGAAGATGAAGAAAATTACTGGAGGACCTCATCCGAAGATGATGAGGTTTAAAAAGTGGTGGTAATGGTTTTGTGGGTATATCACTTATTTAAGCCCTCACAGGATACCAAACTCCTCCAATGGGGGTGACCTATTGGTTTAAAGGAGTGCAACTTAGATTTTAAATAAGTTGAGTGTATTGTAATAACACTTATTAATAATGAAAATCTTAATTGCATTACATCGGAATCCAAAATACATCGTGCGGAAGAATTGAATGTACCTTACATCAGTTATAAAGATTATGTTAGAGCATTGCTCGGTTGAACCCATTGATGTTGCTATCTCAAGTCAGTTGTCAAGTTTATGAGACAAAAACACAATCCTTGATAACTTTACTCTACAACTCGAACTAGGATAGTTATAGGTAATCGAGACGAAAACTGATGAAGACGAAGACCGAAGCTTACTACTTGATAAATCATAACATCCTCGCTGAAGGTTTGAAAGGTATTCCCTTTCCGTATCGTTTCTACCATTTCTATCATACCAATAGTCTATGATGTTGTTTATATGATCCGAAGGTATTATAGGATT
Source organism: Papaver nudicaule (assembly GCA_023529015.1). NCBI lineage: Eukaryota > Viridiplantae > Streptophyta > Magnoliopsida > Ranunculales > Papaveraceae > Papaver > Papaver nudicaule. The sequence goes on along the minus strand of JAJJMA010270730.1, from coordinate 15,888 downwards.
TTCGCCTTTGCATTTGTCACTCTTGTGATAATTTGTATAGGTAGAGTATGTTGAGTTGTCTCTTAAAAAAACAACCCCAACGGTGAACGCGTACATGAAACATATACCACCTTTGGGATTTCAGAGAACGAGCTAAGTCTGTATGAACGCGTTCATGAACGCGTACATACAAGTTCAAGAATTCTCCTGAATTCTACTGAACTCCAAGGACTGCTATGTGTACGCATTCGTGAACGCGTTCACATAAGCCATGCGAAAACTTCCAACTTCCATATCTTGAAGTTTTCGGTCTAGACATAATTAGTTCTCGGACTTGTCGTGTCTTGGCCCATGGAATTCAACAACTTAATCCAAGCGATGTTCAAACTAAGTATTTGGACCAGAAGTCGCAAAGCGATGTCCAAACAAGCATTGGAGCAGAAGTCGCGAACCTTCGAACAAGGTTGAGTCTTCTTTAACTTTTGGCTTAGTCAAAGTTCTTAGAAGATTGAGAATGGGTATTCAAGCTATGGACTTTCCTAGTTCCGGAACTTGCTTGAGCCCTACTCAAGGTTGCTTAAACTTTAAGCAAAGCCTCCCTTGGTGATCACTATAAATAGACGACCTTCTGCAAGATACAATCTCAATCCTCTACATATCTGTGTATCCTTGCATAAAGGTTGGTCGTCATCTCGAAGTCCTTTTAGGACTACGACTATTGAAAAGACTTCACTTGAGGATCGTGAAGCACAGGTCGAAAGTAAAATTTCATCATGTATCTTGGGTCGATTGAATTCTTTCAATCTTATCACGACCAAGATTTGATAGAAACTTCGTAAGGTAGATCTTGTATCGTAAACCCTAGAAGTTCCCAAACGCAATTCACGAACTAGGTTTCATACTAAGTTCGTCACGCGTTCGGAGGTAAAGTTGTTTAGGCTAGATCAATAAGCCCTATTCAACATATCGATTTCCATTAACCTTGGCTTTAAGTCTAAAGAAAATCACAATCGTATTCTCGTTTAATCACTTGGATACTTTTAGGCGTCCTGTTAGAGGCAGGGTAGCGCTAGTCTTCACGAAGGGAAGTGGAGCAACTCCTAGGCCTGTAAAGGACGTCATCTAGGGGAATTAATTACGTAGGCTACTGCGGGTGCCAAGAGACGTAGGAGCACATTGGTAGCTGAATTTCTTGTGGGGTTAATTCAGTCTTGATACAGTTCAGTCCCGAAGTCTGAGAGTAGGCTAGCGTTTGTATACCGTTCATACTAAGGGTGTTCACATCTGGACGAGGTCTCGGGTTTTTCTGCTAGGTTTGCAGTTTTCCTCGTTAACAAAATTCTGGTGTCTTGCATTACTTTTCCCTTCCACATTATATTGTCTCTGATCTATATAATAGAAGTAATTGCAAGTTTGTTGATTCATAACCTTTGAGTGAATCCGTCTCTATTGAGATCTACGAGAACTACGTTCTTGTTAGGGTTCGGTTCTTTGAACTATACTCAGGTTGTTGTTTGAATATTGATTTGTGATGTAGGGGGTAAAACCCGTCGGACCACGTGTCTCGCATCCAGGGAGCATAACCATGTTGAGAGAACCATACCGAAGTGACGGTCAGCGACGTCTCGGGTAGGTGAAGGAAGAGAAGTTACATTTGCACCAAGGAAAGATTCGGAGTGAAAGGGATTTGGACTACGACGAAGGACCGAAGCCCAGAATTCAGCCTCGGAGCGTAAACCGCCTTACTCGACAGAAACTGACACCACCACGATTGAGTCATTCGTCTTTATTAGCTGTAAACCACCCAAGCTCGGCCCTATATAAGGCGAGCTTGGGAAACATTGTAAGGGTTGGATTCTTGTTTGGTTGAGCCTAAGTAGCAAGAGAGAGATTAGGTTTGTAATCTCCTCTGGTTCCTTAGGGTTTTATTCATGTAATCTCAGCAGTAGTAATAGATAGAAAGTCTTCTTTATCTAGTCTTGATTATTCTACTTAGTTCTAAATCACTGTTCATTGCATCCTCGATGCTGTTCTTGATGTCTTCGGACTGCTAAACCACTATATACTGTATGTGCGAGTAGATCTGATGGATGTGGTACCTCGAGTACCTATGCAGATTTTCTACTCGTACAGTTTGGCGCTAGAAACAGGGATGATTAAAACAACTTAGGGTTTGCCTGTGAATTTTCAGATTTTCAAATTTTTTGTTTTATTGCTTTCATAATCTTCTTCAAAGATCTTTTCAAAAGATTGTTTTCATGAAAATAGCTCTTGCCTCTTAAACATCTAAATGACTTTAAAGGCTTTAGTGTGTTTAAGAGCCTTTTGAGCACAGCATCAGATGGCAAAGACATCCAGTAAAAAGTATTTTTCGCTTCAGTATGGTAAAATAGATCTTCGAGGAACTTTAAAACTCCTGCAGAGAAAACTCCAAGCGAAAAACCAATTCGTGCAGAATTCAAAATCCATTTTAAGGTTTTCAAATATTCATGTTATTTGTCAAAATCCATTTTAGGGTTTCAAAACCCATGTTATTCATCAAAATCCATTTTAAGGTTTTTCAAATATTCATGTTATTTGCCAAAATCCATTTTAGGGTCTCAAAACCCGTGTTATCCACCAAAATCCATTTTAGGGTTTCTTCAAATCTTATAATATACGCCAAAATCCACTTCGGAGTCTTCAAATTTCGTCACATACGTTAAAATTCATTTCAGGGTCTTTAAACTTCAATATGAGTCAAAGACAAATTTTTAGGGTTTCAAATTTTCTGCTATAATTGACAATAAAACTTCATAAAAGGATCAAAATGAAAAGGCACGATTTAGGCTACAAAACAAAATAGATGGTTAAAGATATATCTAAAAAGAGCAAAAAAGTACATTCAGCCTCGTCTGAAAAGTCAGTAATAGAGTAGGTTTACATGGCCGACAAAGTACACTGCGCTAGCCGCCTTGGACCTCACGGGTTTTTTGTTTTTTGACAGGTCATCAACAAAATGGCTTCCCATTCGGAGCACGCCCCGAAGCAGCGAGTAGGTTCCTCGAAGCAAGGCACCGGATCCTCCAGACAGCACAACACTAGATTTTCAACTAGTAAAGGATTATCTCCCGAGGTAGCGGCTAGCACAGTCCAACACCGAGAACATGTAAAAGAAGACGAAATAGCGGTAGAGGATTTAAGCCCCAAAGGAAACGGATTTCCGGAGACCGAAGAGCCACGCCAGCTGCACAAACAGGAAGAAAATGGAGAAAACGAAGAGAAAGGAGATGAAGAATCTGACCCTGAAAATGAAATATCAGAGCAACAGCCTGCCGAAGCAAATACGGTTAGGACCGCACAATTTAGAAAGTTAATCTTGAAAAACAGGAAAATAAGGAAGCTAAAGAAACAGCTGGCCGAAGCCAACAGGAAGGTGGCGGGAAAATCGGCGTCAAAACACAAGGGAGATAGCGAAGGACACACTCGGCTAAACAACGAATCTCATCCGAAAGGGCATTCGACATCCAAAACATACGCCGAGACCAGAGGCGTCAGCAAAGGCCACGGAATCCCAGTATCAAACGAAAGCGTACAGATGTGCCGGGATAACAATCAAACAAAGAAAGACATTCGGGCAAGAGCCATGCAGAAGGAAATGCTGGGCCAAATCAAGGCACTCCGAGCAGAGCTTCTTAGCAACAGAACCCAGTCATGCGACAGAGCCGCAAATAATATTAACCATTTATCTTCAAATCCAGAAATTCTTTCACTGGCGATTCCTACAAAGCACGTTATGCCTACTTTCGCTCCAATCTTCGATGGACCAGGAGACCAAACCGTGCATATTAAAATGTGCTTAACACTTGAAGACCGAGGTCAAGCAATGCACACTCCATTCGCGGACTCATCAAAGCGAGGAAGACAAGACAATAGTGATCGTTACGAGAACGAAGGGAAATTCGGAGGTAGAAAATACCATGATAATAAAGAGTACAATGACAACCAAGGAAGCAATCCTCGCGGTGTATTCGAAGGAAGTAACAGTCAGCAAGGGCAGGGCAACAGAAAGTTCGGAATAACAAGACCGGGTTTTCCAGCGTTCCATGACAGAAAACTCCCCAAGTTATGTGTTCCCATTCAAGATGCTCTCCGAACCATTGAGCAATCTGAATTCGCCAGCGAAATCAGATATCCGCATAACAGGGGAAGACAGCCGAAGCATACAAAATATTCAAAGGATTATTGTCAATTCCATAAATTTCACGGACACTCTACCGAGAACTGTGCCACGGCACAGAACCAACTTTGCTTTTTCATTAACAGAGAGCAATTCACGCACCTTCAGGAGCTACCGGGTCCACCTCCAAACCAAAGAATAAGGCACTAAAAATAACGTGGCAAAAAGGGTGGAAGCATAACAAGTCAATGCAGGCTCGCTTAAGGAGCAAATGGTAAAATGGCACAAGTTCAAAGGGGAATATCAAGGCTCGGTGAATGCGGATTCAAAAGTGTAGCCAATCAGCCTTCTCGCCTTCGCTAAGCATTTTCTAACTCTGAAAAAGTTTCTTCGAAAGTTAAATTTATCTATATTAAAGCACCTTTAACTTAGGCCAATGTCAAGTAAGATTCTCGCCTTAAAGAACATATTTATACAAGCCATTTAGTTTTCAAAACATCAACAATCTCCGAGGCCAAGCAGCTAGCTTTGACAAAACCATCAGGAAAGAGTATTTTTGAAGTCGGCACCAAAAATAACTCAGGAAGGCTCCGAAGAAAAACAAATAACGTTAGTATGAAAAGCATTCACCACAAAAACAATCGTGAATAGGTGAACTCATAAAACAAGCATAAATCACAATACACCTAGTTATAGGAGTTGCATAATAACAGCCTTGGTAGTACGTACCTAGTTTAACAAAAAGCTCATATATATATATAACAGTCCTAGAAGAACATATTTACAAATCAAAATCCTTAGTCAGGAAAGTCACATCGAGACAGCTAACCTCACTCAAGTTTATTCGTAGTTTTCGTGTATTCCGAACAAGAAGAACGAAGGTTATACGATGCGACGAGCAGCCGGTGTCACACGTTAGGTTGCTATTCCGAAAATGAAAATTATTACACTCCGAAGAAAATCACGATAAATAGCCATTTGATACTAGTAAGGGTACCGAAGCAACACAGTAACGATAAGTAGCATACTAGCATAATTAGTTAAAATATCCATTCGGAAAGCACATTAAGAAAGTAAATAAGATAGCAACAAATAAGCAAAAAGATACTAATATAGCAAAATTAAAAATCAGCCTCTCCCATTCCTGCGCCTATTCAGAAGTCGTCCAGCAACGGTACCTCGATCTTCGTCAAGGCCCTCAAGTAAATCCACATCAATGATTGGAACACCAACAGGAACAGCGGCAACATCTTCCTCCCAGAAAACAACCTCTGGGATAATTTCCTCGGCAGCAGCGACTGGCTCATCGGCCAAAGGACCGGTAGCAGGAACGGGCGAATTTACATCATCAGCCTCTTCTTTTACTTCAACCTTCACATCTACTTCTTCATCAGGAAGGGCAAGACCATCCCTTAGCATCGGCAAAATTTCCTCGCTATGACGACGAAAGAAGGACCTAGTTTCACGCATACGATAGTCATAGGGTAACCCACCATCTTCCCTCATCCTTCGCTCCCTGATTCTCTCATCACTTTCAATAAGACTACCAAACAGACGAATCACCTTATCAGGATTACTCTCCCTTCTAGAAGAGCTGGCATCAGCAAAATCGGCTTCCATCTCCATTATCTGACGAATCTGTTCTCTACGGCTTCTCGAATTCATTTCACCATTTCCTTCTTCCATAGGAGCTTTTCCTCTGTTAGCCATAACTCCTTCACAAAGTAGAACGCAAAAAAGAGGAGAAAGGAATATCAGACAACAAATATTGCATCGCCTTTTATACTAGGGTTTCGAAAACCGCCCAACCGAGAAGTCCAATCAAGAGGCAGACGTTATAATTTTGGTTCCCTTAAAAAGCGCACCACTTCAAAAACGCCATAACTGTACAAAACCCAATAAAGTAACCGCATCCTTCACGAATTCCCACGATGACGTTTAAAATTCCAAAACTGAATAGAAACCAATCGATAAACATCTTACCAAACCACTAACACCACGTGTCCACATTAACATTAAAAGGTCAATCAACAAGAAGAAATAAATGATAACGCAAAACAAGGATTGTTTAGAATATTATACTAGTACAACAACGAAGTTATGATCGAAGACGCAGCCTACCACAGTAGACATCAATAGCAAAGCCAAAGTTCGGAACCCAAGCGACCACTATTAGTACACATACGAGCTTCGGTCACTATAATTACACAAACATCGAATAGGATATGTACGAAACAGGCTGTAACGCCGAGGCAAAAACGCCAACAAGCAAAAACAGGCTGTAACGCCGAGGCAAAAACGCCAACAAGCAAAAACAGGCTGTAACGCCGAGGCAAAAACGCCAACAAGCAAAAACAGGCTGTAACGCCGAGGCAAAAACGCCAACAAGCAAAAACAGGCTGTAACGCCGAGGCAAAAACGCCAACAAAAGAAAAAAGGCTGTAACGCCAAAGACATAAAACGTCAAACAGGCTGTAACGCCAAGGCAAAAACGCCAGCATAGAGCTAGTGACCATATAAATCGTAAGGGCCCTACGAATTATATGGCACGGTCTTCTACCCACAAGACACCCCGTTAGCGGTAAACACTTTGAATCAAGGCTACATAAGCCAACGGTTCACTCGTGCTCACTACCAACCGGCCACGAGGAGTAAACGTTCTCGGGCGCCGAGGGGACGATAAATGGGATTAACATCTACCAATAGAGGAAGATGGAACCCCGAGGTAGCTGCTTCGCCCTCAAAATAAAAGTGACGAAGTACGCAGCCGAGGGACCCTTTATAAAAACAAGAGCCTCAAAAAAGGGAGAGGTGTAATAGATTTGGAGAGGTCGAACTTTAGGCCGCGATAGGAAAAGGGTACCATGTCTAAGCTCCAGCTGAGACCGGCACTCCCCCATTGTGTTACTAAATGTTGAAAAACGGAGTATTCTTGTTAAATTACCACATTTGTTAAGGTAAAAGGTAACAAGGACATTGATATGCCTTCCGAAGAATGTAGTTACAAAACATTCTCGGTGCCTACCAAACGCAATAAGGTAACATGAATACCCGCGTGAATCAATAGCCAGTGTTTTGCTTGAAACCAGTGCAAGTAACTCAAAGCCTTTGGGAAGGGTGATCCGTATGCCCCCACTAGCTTGGTAACTTTCTCCCACATCGAAGTAAGCCCCGAAGTTGCACCCCGAGAAGCCATTCGAGCCATACATGGGCTACTGTCAAAACCAGGCAATGAAAAGAAAGATGCGATACAACAAATGGCAAAAAGAAGAAGAACAGCAGTAAGAGATGTAAAAGCATAACATCATATTCAAGCCACAAAAATGGCCGAAAGACATCACAAAATTCGAAGATACACTTCCTATCTTACAAGAATCATTATAACAGGATAGTCAACAGAACAAAGAAAAGCATCCTAAGGATTCTTTTGCAACAAGACCGGGGAATCGCTATCATTTTCACAGGTGCAGGCCTTGGGAAACCACAAGGTTGTTAAGTGCATTAACAGGATCTTCCTCCTCAGTAACGACCTCGGAGTTTCTAGCAGAGGCATCAACACACTCCACTTCCCTCGGCTCACCGCCAGAAAAATCGTCATTTACCTCTGCGCTCCCATCACCACCTTTATTACCTCCTGACTCTTCGTTCATGCTTTCATCAATAACATCCAACTCCCGAGAATAAGCGCCATCATCAGCCCGTGGCTCCATAGTCATACCTTCTTGACCTTCGGCAATATGATCATTCGTTGCATGCGCATTTTCCGCCAGCCTCGTCTTCTGCAACTCAGACATTATAAGCTTAGTATCGGAGGTCGAAATAAGATCTTTATCAGACTCGAGCGCGGCACATGGATCTTTCACACCATCAGGGTAATAGGGAGGCTGAATACCCATGCTCCTACACACAAAACGGGCGTGCTCACGGCTATACAAAGAGACGCGATCCCCCTCCTCTTCGATATAACTTTTCAAAGAAGAAATCTTGGAATCCTTTTCGTCACACAAATTGAGAGCTTGATTCAGCTGTCCCTCAAGTTGCAAGGCTCGCTCCCTTTGCACATCAACCTCCAACTTAAAGCTATCTCGTTCGGACGCCGCAATCTTGAGACTTTCCTTTAAATCATTCACTTCTTTCCTAAGGTTTTTCTTTCCTTGTTTCAACAGCTGAATGTCTTTTCTACACTGAGCAACCTCCTGGCTTCGGGCGTCAGCAAGGTCAATAAAAAACTTTCCGAGATATTTTTGCTGCAAAAGGGCAAAGAATTAATAAGCAACATGTTAAGCGTGCCTACAAAATAAGAGCAACAAAAATTCACTCACAGCTTCAGCAAGTGACGGATGATAGGCAGCAACAGAAGCAACCGAACTTCTATCCACAGTACCAGAAAATACTTGAGCAAGAAGCCCAGACACAGCAGGGTCTAAAGGATGCTTCCGAGGATCCACCGAATGTGCCCTCAAAAGACTAGAGAGATCATTGGAAGGAAGGTCCCGACTGACACTCGGACCTATAGCGGCCAGACATGAAGAGCCTAAGTTTGGTGGAACACTTGCATTCGATGCAAAAGCACCAAGTGGAGTATCGATGTTAGATCCATATTGATTCAAGATCAACCCTGGTTGATTAGTGCGAGCAGCTTCGTCGTCAAAGGAGGAAAGTCCCTGTGAAGGAATGGTAGTCTGGGAATCCAGCATTCTCGGCGTCCCTTGGGCGAGATTCTTCCCTTCGGGAGTCCCATCATCTTCGGTCTTCTCATCATCTGAGTTAATGATAAGCTTCTGTTTTCGCCTTCGGGTAACAACTGTTGTCGTAGGACGACCAACATCCGAACTTTTCCTTTTCGCGACCAGGGTCTTCGTCTTCTTTCGGCTCGGTTCACGAGGGGATGAATTTACAGTATCACCATCATCGATTAACACATCATTCTGCTGATAAGCAGTCAATTTATCAGGTTCTAAACAGAGGCAAATATCCATACCTAATGCATAGCTGAGGCAGGAAGTGTTTATCACCTGATTAACTCCCTCCTTCTCAGCAGTTGTCGATTTCAAAGATCTTTTCTTTCCCTTCTTCGGAGCTTCACTTTCGTCCGAAGCTTCTTGACCCTTCGCTTTCGCTTTCTCCGCCTTCTGAAAACGCGATTTGCATTTCGGTAAATTTCTGAAAGAAGAATAAACAAAGGAAATTCAAAATTACACCCTACCATCTTTTTGCCTAGAGCAATCTTTTTCTGAGATTCGGCACGCTCTTTCTCGGAGAAGAAAATTTTATAGAAACTAACGACGGGAAGATTGTGGTGAGCTTCAAACTTCTTGCGCTCGACCTTCTCCTCTACATCTTCGTAACCATACAAAACAGGGCCTTCAATGAGTATAGGCTTCGTGAACCAGACCTCGTCACTTGAATGGCGAAGAAGGGTATTCTTTTTTGATCCCGAGAGATCCACATCGCTAAGAGGATTAAAGGAATTGGCTATCTTGCCTAAACTCACGCCCCAGGGAGCTTTCTCTTTAGACAAAGGTTTCTCCACCTTGTAGCTCTTGAAGAACTTTTCGACGGTCCAGTATTCGGGAGGATATTGGAGTTCTTTAGGTAGCCTTTCATAATAATATGACCTGCCCTCGGAGCGAGCAACCCACTCGCTGATGACTCGGATGGAATTTCCATTCAATTGCATCACTCCACAGGGAGGATCGATTTTGGAGTAAATCATATAAAAGAGAGGGTTGCTCGGATTGTACAAAGGTACGGGAAGTCCGGCGCCGAGTTGCTCGCCGGAAACGATTAATCTTCTATCACTGCATCTTTCAGCAGCAAGTAATTCTGGCGACAGAATCTTCTTCCCTAGGCTTTTGATAGAAAAAAGAGAAGAATTAAAACCGTAAATACTGGCCCTTTCTTCCCATTCCATCTTTTGGGGATCAACCAGTTTACAAGGCAAAACTTTAGCAGCGGAAGGGACTGAAGGAGCAATCGTAGAAGCATCAGCGGCGGCCTGCAACAGAAAGAAAGATAAGGGAACAAAAGTCAAACCTAAACGACGATGATAAACCAAAACACTCACCATGATTTCGTAAAAACACAGAGCAGATAAGGATTCAATCACTTCGGGAGATAATACAGAGCCTAGAAAAGAGAGAGGGAAGAAGAAAGGACAAGGCAAGTTTAAATAAAGAAATCAAAACCTACCCAGCGAGTGGCAGGTCAAATAGAGGAAAGATTTCGAAAGGCACGCGAAGGTACATGTGTCAGTCAGAAGTAAAGGCGAGGACACGTGTCAATAAAGACGAAACGACAGGTTTTCTTCTCCAAACTCCTTCGACCTTTGGATAAGAAAAGAGGCAAACTGTAGGGGGTAAAACCCGTCGGACCACGTGTCTCGCATCCAGGGAGCATAACCATGTTGAGAGAACCATACCGAAGTGACGGTCAGCGACGTCTCGGGTAGGTGAAGGAAGAGAAGTTACATTTGCACCAAGGAAAGATTCGGAGTGAAAGGGATTTGGACTACGACGAAGGACCGAAGCCCAGAATTCAGCCTCGGAGCGTAAACCGCCTTACTCGACAGAAACTGACACCACCACGATTGAGTCATTCGTCTTTATTAGCTGTAAACCACCCAAGCTCGGCCCTATATAAGGCGAGCTTGGGAAACATTGTAAGGGTTGGATTCTTGTTTGGTTGAGCCTAAGTAGCAAGAGAGAGATTAGGTTTGTAATCTCCTCTGGTTCCTTAGGGTTTTATTCATGTAATCTCAGCAGTAGTAATAGATAGAAAGTCTTCTTTATCTAGTCTTGATTATTCTACTTAGTTCTAAATCACTGTTCATTGCATCCTCGATGCTGTTCTTGATGTCTTCGGACTGCTAAACCACGATATACTGTATGTGCGAGTAGATCTGATGGATGTGGTACCTCGAGTACCTATGCAGATTTTCTACTCGTACATGTGAGATCGTTCAAACAACCATAATCAACTAGGTTCACGAAAACAAAAAGTTGGTGGTGTATCTCGGTATCCCTCCTTTTTCAGTTGGTATCAGAGCTGGCAAACACCTTGTAAAGACGTAACTGTTTGTGTTTGACGCCTTTTCGTGAATTATGTTCTGTCCCGGTACACCAGACAGAAACACTGATAATTCAATTATGGATATTGGGTCTTCTTCACTTTGTGATGAAACACTAAAACCATATCTACAAGCCTTACCTTTTAACCTCTTCGATGATTCTGATTCAGAAGCTGAAAGAGAAGCTGAAAAGGAAAGCTCTGGACTCATTAATCACATGAACTTTGAAACTTCTGAGATTTCTTGTCTAAAGCATAAGGTTAATCGACTTTTCAATCACATATCCATGATAACCTATGATTCCTGTTCGAAAATTACTCCCTGTGAGGAATCAAAACACGAATCGATCTCAATCATGGTATGTGAAAAAATAACGGAATTGAAAGGAGAGATTGCACTCCTGAAAGATGAAATACACAAATCCTTTGTGGTTCAAACAATTCCTGCATCTATTGGCAATATTGCAACTATTCCTGCGCTAAAAGCCAAGAGGGTTGAGACTTTTGTCACCAACGTAAAAAACACCAAAGATGCGTCTATGATCTGTCCAATTTTGCAAAACGAATAAATCTATTCGGACACGATCAAGAAAATTTGAGAATAAAAGAATAGTTGATCTTGAAAAAAAGATAGATCAAATTCTCAAAGAAATCGGTGACATCAAAAGGATCAATCAACACAACCATTGGTCACGTTCTAAACAAGATAAAGAACATACTGAGACTAAGAAAAATTTTCGACGTTCTCAAAGTTCTGGAAATCACCGTTTCAACAAATCTCTTGAAAGAACACAACATTGGGTTCCTAAGAGAAAGATACATTCTGTCAACAATCAAGACAAGGGAATAGAAGTCTTGCAAGATGATGCTTTGATTAAATTGGTTACTCAATTTCAAGACATCCTTGACAAAAGAAAGCAAGGTTCTTCAAAGATGAAAGATCTCATTAACATACGTCAAAAGGAGCAGAAACTCTCAGGTAACTCCTCAACTATTGAATCTTACTTTGATGATAGCAACTTCTATGACAAGTTCTGAAAAGGAAAAGAGAGAAGATTGATGACACAAGGCGAGTGGCAGAACACTCGCCATAACACCTAAAAAGTATTATGAGTTGCCACTCTTATCTATGTACTGTCTGGATAAGAGTGATGTAATTGTTCATATGAACAATAAGAGGACAGTACACCTCAAGGTTTAAATTTTTTTTATCTCACTATTGTGCTATTATGTCTTTTTGATGAATAAAAGTGGGATCCTAGTATTCAAAGCAATAAACCTTGTAGGAAATTTCTTAAAAACCAATAATAAGACACAAATTGTTGAGCCATGCTCTAAAAAATTATTCTGAGTCACATATTGATGACAATATCAGAGATTGTCTTATAACACATCTTGAACGTGCTTTCACATCCTATGAGAGTCCAAAATGTAATGAATCGATGTGAATATCAACACTTTAATATTGCTACCTTCAGGGTCTCTCCCTGCCTCTGGCTCCTAAGGCAAGAGTCGAGAACATGATCTATGAGAGTAACTATGAGCGTAAGCTGAAAAGTCATAAAAAACAAGTCATGATGTTGATATTTAAACTTATTTCTACTTTGGTTACATAAGGAATTAAACATAAGGAATTAAACATGCGTCTATTGCCAATATTTTGGGTAAACGCTAATTCTATAATCATGGACATGCACGCTCATCTTGAGTCCTTATTTGTGTGAAATAATAAAGAGGAAAGCCTTGCTCTTAATATCTTATGACTTTCAAAAAGGTCTTCATGAACACCTCTTGTCGGTCCTTCACGAACTTGAAACTAGTTTCGGAAACCGACTTCCTTATATAGTTTAAGACTGTATTAACTTCCTTTTGTATCTCAATGAGACCCTATAAATATATCACACCCTAAAAGTTTTGAACTCACGTTCAAACACACTTACATATTCCCGTGTCGCACGAGAAATATGGCTGGAGCAAACCCTCATAAGGGTGGTGATGGGAAAAGGAAGAATGAAAGAATTATCAATGAAGACGTAGTTGATTCTCTTGAAGTTAAAGAATACTCTCCTACTATTGTTTGCTTCAATGCTATTGACAATCAAAAGAAAGATAAAGACACAATGATCTCAGAAGAAATTGCATTCAATCTTTTGCAAGATATTGAAGTCATCAAGGTTCAACTTGTTACCATAGCAGAAAAACTTCTAACACTGAAACGTGACATACCTGTTATGAAGAATGAACTCACCAATCTGAAGGGTGACGTTTAAAATTCTGCTTGATTACACTCACCATTTAATGGTGATGACTTAAAAGAGAATTTCGAAAACCTGAAGACAGATGATATTGAAGTTTCGATAGCTCCTGAAGAAGATACTGACTCTGATATCTAGGTCAATTTTTGATTGGCATAGTTAACTCCTTATTAAAAAGCTTTTGTCTTTTCCTTAGGGTTTGGGTAATCACTATGCTAGAAGTAGTCATCTTCTTGTACTACTTCCATGTTTTCTTTCTCATCAATTAATCAAGGTTATTAAATTAAAATCTTAATTGATGATTGCAATGCTTGATCTTAATTGATTATCTTTATGAATGTATTGCAAAACCGTGAACTTGGTTTTTTAGCCATACTACCCGTTCGGGTAAAACAGTTCATGATAGATTATCAAAATCCATGCTTCTGACTCTTATGGCTAATAGAAGACGATTTTTGATAATAAGGTACCTCGTAGACTACAATGTTGAACTCCGCTGGATTAAATGTTGTACCTTTAATTCTTAGTCTTACAAACACTAGGAAGGGGTGACCTAATGTTTTCACTAAAGGCGATGGTTGACTGAAACTCTCTGAGAAAGTAGGAAGATTAAACCTTGAATTCCTATTTGACCGTAACTGGCTAGGAAAGAAAAACATATCTACAATTTCACTTGTGAAAATTGTACCCAAGATATTATCCTAAAACCTTGCTTGGGAAGGTAGTTGCGTTGTTCCTTATGGAATGACACATAACGGATGAGAGCTCTTTTGAACTTGTGCTTCATGGTAATATCTTTTTGGGGAGTGCGGCTGTGGAATCTACTAGAGAATTGCATCTTTTTATCTCTCGTTTCAGGTATGTTTACCTTTGTGTACATTGATTATTGCGATTTTATGAGGATTCCTATATTTCTTTTATTTGTCCATTTTATGAGAAAAAGGGGGAGAAATCTTGTAGTAAAGGGGAGTAAAATCTTTCTATCTGCTACGAAAATTGTCTACGGCATTGTCATATGGGGATTAAAATCGATGTGCTTGTCATGGCATAACAAGAATTAGTGTATTGAGTAAGGGGGAGAACATATCAAATTGTGTAGTATCTTGAAGCATCGATGCAATATTCTTACCAAGTTTTACATACTACTCAATTACATAACAAACTCTTGTTGGATTATGTCTTTCTCGAAACCAAGATGTGTGGTGACTTTGAGTTTGTTATCTCTACCCCGAATCTTCGCTTGCAGGAACACTCTTATCTGAAGACGTTGAAGATTACAAGAAGATCAGGTACATTATGGTTAGGACTAAATAATTTTACTTTTTGAATCCATATGTAAGATTGGTTTTTGTCACTAAAATTGACAAAGGGGGAGATTGTTAGAGCACTGCTCGGTTGAACCCACTGATGTTGCTATCTCAAGTCAGTTGTCAAGTTTATGAGACAAAAACACAATTAATCCTTGATAAGTTTACTCTACAACTCGGACTAGGATAGTTCTAGGTAATCGAGACAAAGACTGATGAAGACGAAGACCGAAGCTTACTACTTGATAAATCATAACGTCCTCGCTGAAGGTTTGAAAGGTATTCCCTTTCCGTATCGTTTTTATCATTTCTATCATACCAATAGTCTATGATGTTGTTTATATGATCCGAAGGTATTCTAGGATTTTTGCCTTTGCATTTGTCACTCTTGTGATAATCTGTATAGGTAGAGTATGTTGAGTTGTCTCTTGAAAAAACAACCCCAACGGTGAACGCGTACATGAAACATATACCACCTTTGGGATTTCAGAGAACGAGATAAGTCTGTCTGAAAGCGTTCAGGAGAATTCTCCTGAACTCCAAGGAATGCTATGTGTACGCATTCATGAACGCGTTCACATAAGCCATGCGAAAACTTCCAACTTCCATATCTTGAAGTTTTCGGTCTAGACATAATTAGTTCTCGGACTTGTCATGTCTTGGCCCATGGAATTCAACAACTTAATCCAAGCGATGTTCAAACTAAGTATTTGGACCAGAAGTCGCAAAGCGATGTCCAAACAAGCATTGGACCAGAAGTCGCGAACCTTCGAACAAGGTTGAGTCTTCTTTAACTTTTGGCTTAGTCCAAAGTTCTTAGAAGATTGAGAATGTGTATTCAAGCTATGGACTTTCCTAGTTCCGGAACTTGCTTGAGCCCTACTCAAGGTTGCTTAAACTTTAAGCAAAGCCTCCCTTGGTGATTACTATAAATAGACGACCTTCTGCAAGATACAATCTCAATCCTCTACACATCTGTGTATCCTTGCATAAAGGTTGGTCGTCATCTCGAAGTCCTTTTAGGACTACGACTATTGAAAAGACTTCACTTGAGGATCGTTAAGCACATGTCAGAAGTAAAATTCCATCATGTATCTTGGGTCGATTGAATTCTTTCAAT
>JAJJMA010270724.1:0-10110 GCA_023529015.1 Papaver nudicaule | reverse complement strand
ACCCAGGATCACTGGGTGAACTACGGGTTGAGGAAAGCAACCCGTAGGGTATGTTGGACTGTGTGGCTCTCTGTTTCGTTAGAAATTGTATCCTAGATTAGAAAGTGTTAGACATCATAGCTTTTGTTTAAAAGACATAGAGATTTTTCTGCTGATAATGAAACTGTATCTTAGAGTTTGGTTGATAATGAAAATGGAGAGTTTTAAATGCAGAGAGATTTTTCTGCTGATAATGAAGCTTTATCCTATTGTTTGGTTGATAATGAAAAAGGAGAGTTTGAAAAACAGAGAGATTTTTCTGCTGATGATGAAAGTTTATACTGAAGAAATAATAAATAGAAAAGAGACACTAGTGGATTTGGTCCGTTTTACGACCCTAGGCTATGACCCCCATTAATGGTGGTTAGTCCTTCAACCATCAAAGAGGGTGGTTTCACTAGAAATAAGTGAGGCAAAATTAGTAAAAAAGAAACCAACCCCTATTAAGTGTTGATTTATAAAAAAAATATTTACAGAAAAACTCTCAGTTAAACCACCCTTATACAACCCTGAACCATGGTTCTATCCATAAAAATCAAAATGACAAAAAATCAGGCAAAATTGCCAAAAATTAAACCAACCTAATTTGGGGTGGTATAACTAAAATTAAAATTACCAAAATACCACCGGGCTTACCACCCTATCACCACGGATGACCATGGTATTTTGCACGGTAGATTCTAGAATATACATATATACCTAACCTAAGTCATCGACTTCTAAACCTAAGCCAAAATATCCTTTCTTATCTTCTTCTCCGCTCACCCCACAGACCCACCTCCATCACCAAGAGAACACCAACATGAATTCTTTATCAAATCTACATATTCCCGATACGTAACTTCATATCTAATCCTTCTGGGTAGAGTATCTGGACTAAAGCTGTTTGTAGTAAAGAAAGATGGTCGTCAAGAAACTGTTTCCACCATGATAATGCTTTGGTAATTCATTTGTTTTTATGGGTTTGTCTTGTTTTCGAGTTTTAAGCTTCACTGCGACAGGATCTGATCATTTTTCAGTTGTTGGTGTAGTTGGCGGTGATGATTGTGTTCCGGATCTGCATAAGAATGAGAAACCATTTACTTGAGTATTTTTTTATGACCTAATTTGATAAATTCTGAGATTATCTTTTAGATCGATTGTTTAATTATGTAATTCTAACTTGAGATTTTGCGGTTATTTTAGGATTAATGATATGTAAAAGCATGGATCTGGATTGAAGGCTCATGTGGGTGGAGGTAATTTCATTTAAAATTGAATTTTTGATCTTCAATTTTGGATTTTTAATTGTTATGATTTCTTATGAATACTTATTGTGTGTCTAGCATTCCGTATAATGGGGAATTAAAACGGGGAAAATTAAGAGAGACTGATTCTTGTTCCATTTTTTGCATAGAGAGGAGGCACTAATTTTCAGACTAATGAAGATGGTAAGATTCTTTTCTTACCGTTTCATTTATGTGTTTATTTGAATTTTAGGATTTAAAGTTGGATTTTTATATGGAATTTGGGTTTCTGAGGTCAGTGCTAATGTTTTGATTAAGAATTCAATGATATGTTAAGTTGCTGGAATCCGTTAACTGTTTTTTTTTTTTTGGTTATATGAGTTCACTGTGAAAAAAATGTTTGGTCATGTCTATAGATGATGTTTGGATTCAGTTAGTTGAACTAGTGTAGGTTCTAGTTTGTCTAATGATTTATGCGCAAGGAACTTCTTTAGATATTTGGTGGTTTTGGTCTAATCATGTATCAAATGGAGTCCTGGTTTTGCAACACCCCTATGCATACTGATGTATGTGGTGTTTTTGATTTTGTTATTTTTAATTGAGACTTCACAGTCAATGTTAATACCATTCAAAACTCCTTTACTAATATTACATGATCGTTGTCAGTAGGAAATGGTATGCCTTTAAGATACTTTTGTTTTGTTTTTATTGTAAGTGAATGAGTTTATGGATATGATATGGACTTTTCTATTTATATTGTTCATTTTAGGTTTTACTCTAAAGGAAATAACAAAATTCTATGCATTTTTGTAGAAGATTGAAGGTCCTGCTTGAGCACTCTGTTCTCTAAGGTATACCCTTAACTGATGTCCTTTCTTGATGAGATGATGGATGGAAATCACTGTTTAGAGCTTTAAGCATATTGTCTACTATGTTTGTATGGTCTGAGTTGCTAAATACTCACTCAATCCTGATTGCATGTTCGTATTCAGTTGCACTTACACATGTAATTGATTTAATTAGGAATTGTGTTTGTATGGAAAAAACTGCAGTGAACCCTTAAAAGTCCCACTAGTGTGAAAATGTTGATAAACTTAAGTGTTCGTTCTGGAAGCACAGGTTGATTATGATATGTTTATTGTTGTTGATTAATAGTCAAGAGTTTATTACCTTTTGTACCTTGTATCTAGATTATTGTGGTGTTAGATAGAGATCAGTTTGTTTTGGTGGATCACTGGATTGACCCTCGGAGTGTGTTTGTTTTTTATTAAGCCACCTGCATCTTATACTTTATGGTTCACCTTGCTCATCTTTGACTTTGCACCATAGCCAGTTAGTAGTTGATGATTATGTTTTAGATTCCAGTGCAAAACCAAGTAGATTTGAAGAAGAATCAGGTATAAAACCCTAACCTTATTTGTTATTGCATTTTGTTTTTGTTATTGATCATGGTGTTTAGTATTTAGATCTAGCAATATGTGTATTTGCTTATTTGATTTCGCAGAGTTTTAAAGTGTGGGTGTGTTCACGTTTCCAATTTTAGGAACAAAATTTTAATTTTGATTATATCTCTTATTTAGGGATTGAGTAGTTGAGTTTTTGTTTTCCAAATCAGTATTAATTGTTGTGTAGATTCATTTGATTTGAGTTTTAGATTTCGTTTTCTTAGGTACATGAGGAACAATACAAAGGCTATGGAGCAAAGGAGGGTTTACAGCACGAAAAAAAATGATTTTTTTTCCCCTGAATCTAAGGAGGAGATAAAACATTTTAGGAATTGTACATCATCTGATGAATAAAATCATCCTTGATCCCACAAATTTGTCTGGCTGATGTTGGTTCTTGCTTCATGACATACGGAACAGGAAACTACCTAAGTTTGAAAGCGAGGTACTTGTTCATCACTTCAACTAATTGTGCATTTTTCTCTTATGACCAGGTCTTATGTGTTATGTTTTTGACACAAGGTTTAATGGTTATCTGTGCAGCACAGGTGTGAAACTGTCTTCCCCATATCAAATTATGTCACTGATAAATTGGTCTCCTTGACATCTGAAGGTATGCATGTTCAATTGGACATGCCACAATTTGTTTCTATGTGGTCAAATAGTTTACATTCTATGAAGTCAGAGATTGTTCTTGAAGGGTTTTACCAATTCCTGTGAGGCTTTTACAAGTAGCTTTTCCTGTTAGCCTTCAGATTTGACATAGATCAAAATGAACATTTTGCATAGATTTCATAACAGACCTAGCTATGGAGTAGTTCATGTGACGGTAACTTCCAAGAATTCTTCAGTTGTTCCCCCCGTCAAGAATTTATACCTTTTCCATGTTTATAAATTTGTACATCCTTTCTGGAAGTTCTTTCAGTTTAAGATGCATGAACGCCATCTAACATATGAATGCAACTGTGTTTTTTAATTTCCGGAGCAACATGAAAATATCCAGAAGAAAATGGAAGTTCTGCATTTTTTTTTTTTGTAAACTTCGTTCATTTTTAAGTAAATACTGAGAGCAGTATGCATTACTATTGCAGTGACTGAGTTATTTTTATTTGTGCATCAAGGTTCTCGAGGCCACCTTAATGTTTGTACTCTTTATACCTCAACATTTTAGATTAAAATATTTTAGATTCTAACTTAATATGATACTTGTTTCTTGAAGTTTTATGCATCAACATTGCATGTAGTATAGTTTGTTAACTATTAATTAGTGTTTCCCCACCCACGTTCTTTCCTTTCATGACCCGACTTTGTCATTGATTATTGTTTAATGTTTGTTTCTCACGTGATCTACAACCTACAGGTAGATGATTATGTTTTGGAGATAAACGTCGTGTGATCAATCTCGTGAAAGAAACGACTACCCAAGTTTATACAGCTGCTCAGAAGGCACCAGGACTAGCACGGTATGTAGCTTCAAAGGTTCAACAAAGTGGTTTGATTGACACAGGGAAGGCTATAGCAAATATGCTAAGCTTTGGCAGGTAATAAATCCAAGATGTAGGGAATTGGAACAGTCATTCGAATGTGATCAATTAAACTTATTTGATTCATAGATTTTACAATTTTGGTCTGTTGATTGAAGCATTTAGACTGTTTTAGATGAGATGTACCCTTGTTGATCTATAGTTGTCCTTTTCTTTTTTCTAATTCAGAACTTGTTTTTGGTTTTGGCGACTTGGGGTCACTCTGGTAGAAAAATGAGAAAGTATATGAATTTTTTTAGTAGATTCATAGTGTTGTCTTTTTTCTGCTTGATAAACTTGGAGGCGCATTTGTAAGTAAACGATCAGTGTAGATTTTGTTATCTGTAAGGCTGTAAGGGACTGAATGCTTACTGACAGTGCATACTTTTCTGTTGTGTAGGCTCCCAAGCCATCTTCTTGAGCTCACAAAGTCTAGGGAATCCCTTCCCTGAGGTTCTGCATTGATAAATTAATAGTTAACTGTATGAAATCTTTCCACATTGGTCAAGCAAGTATGCCCTGGGTGAGTGTCAGTATGTGCATAGCGTTCCCTTGTAAGGGTACTCACTGGGGTAATTTCCTTTGGTGCTTAGAGCATTGTTCTCATGGAAGGGGGCATATGTAGGATAAGATTATAAATTTGAACTCAGGATTCCAAATTTTTTTGTTCAATTTGAACCTAAATTTGTATGGCAATTCAGATTATAAATTTAAGTTTCATTAATTTTATTTTGAATGTCATTGAAATCATGAATTTAAGTTTCATTTCACTTGTATTTAATTGTCATTTGAATTTATAAATTTTAATTTGAGTATCATTTCACCTTTATTTGATTGTCATTTGAATTTGTGAATTTGAATTTCATTTCAGTTGGATGAGACAAATGGATTCAGCTTCTGGCTGAAGGGATTCAGCTGAAGCTGATTCCATGTTTTTTAATATTCAGAATCATGGATACGACTGACCTTATTGGTATTAAATTTACCGTGGTTAATGCGCGTCGTTTTTTGCGACCCATGCCGCACAGTCGTAGAAAAATACCACGGCTGAGATGCCACCCTTTATGCTACTGATCGTGTGCGTCGTAATTGTGTGTTTTACTACATACCGTGTAGGGTTGTAAAACGGCCTATTTCCACTAGTGGTTCTCGAACAATCGGTGAATATTATTACCAAAGTAAGCCGATTGTTGTTACTCTGCCCAGAAATTGAACCAAATCAATCGGTGTATCTATGCACATTTATTGGCCGATAGTTTAAAAATAATCGGTGTAAATTAGTGAACATAAAGGACGATTAGGTGTACACAGGAGATTCAAATACTTGAGCATTCTTAATCGGTGTATCTTAAGACCATCATAGGACGATTAGGTGTACACAGGAGATTCAAATACTTGAGCATTATTAATCGGTGTATCTTAAAACCATCATCTAACGATTTGAAAATATGAATCTTTCTGGAAGTCAATAATCGTTTTTGGAAAGCAATATTATAGAACGATTGTATATTCTGACAATTTTTGGAGTAAAATTGCCAGACAATCGTTCGATGTATACACCAATGTAAACCGATTAAGCCATAAAAACTGACAGAAATCTAAGTACACAACCCACATTCATTCACATAAACTAGCAACCAAAGTTAGCATCCTACACAAACATACCAAAGAAGTTTAAATTCGACACAACCAAAGTTAAAACAAGTTTTAAGTCGACATAACCAAATTCAAACAAGTGTTTTCAAACTATTATGAGTTTAACCACGACCACGACCTCTTCCACCACCGCGACCTCCACGAGCACTGGTACTAGCACCTCGAGTCTTTTTAGCTGGTGGTGCGTCTTGTGTAGCCTCACCACCACCACGACCTCTTCCACCACCACGACCTCGTTTAGGTCGTGGTTCTTGTGCATCCTCATGAGCAGCGCTTGTTGTGGCTTCATCCCCCCTTGTCTTGCGCTTTGCCCTCTCCGGTGGTGGTTCTTGAGATTTTCCAAACATATCTCCTCGTCTTTTATTCTCCAAGTTCAACAATTGGTCGAGAGCTTTCTTCAAGAACCTCTCAGCCCTCTTATCTATCAGACCTTTCACAAGCTCTGTCTGGAACTCCTTGATCATTTTGCCGACTCGAGGTCTCTGTTTCAATCATACAACATACACTAAGTACATATATATATATAATGATTAAAGTTAATAGGACACAAGCGAATACTTACATCTACATCGACGGCTTCTTTTGGATCACCAATCAACTTTCTATTATCAGGGCGTATGACATGAGGATGGGAAGTCATCTTCAACCACTCCATATATCCAGGGAAGACCCAATCATTCGGAAAAATAGGAGCCTCAAGGGCAACCAAATGCTCGCCTCTGTTGTCCCAATCAGTGGATTGACAAGGAGGTTTGTACACAATTTGAATTGAACCATAATAGGCCTGACTTGTCTCCCTATCCAAGTCACCCAATCCGAACGCCTCTTCGATTGGTTCTTTTTGTACACCACCACATTGACGAGCCACTCTTGTCGGATGGTAGAAAACATATCCGGTGGGGTGAAACAGAGGTCCAAAGTACCTTTGTATGCGGCTACGAACACTGTGTCCTTCTTCCCTCCTTTTAATGTAAGGATCGAAGACAACTTTCTCGACGGGCAAGTTGTCCAATCGAGTCCTAATCTCAATCAAAGTTCGATCTTGTCCCGAGGGCTTCCCATTGTACATATATTTGCTCCCTAGATAGTGTTCCTCTTTCCAATCGGGGTTCGGCTGCGCCCTTTCGGCAAACTCTGGGAAGTGCAAATATATGAACGTCTACAAGTGAAGCATGGGAGTATAAGATACTAAGTATACTATAATCTTTGGATAACGACAAATGAAGGTACATGGATTACCTGAAGTAAAGGCATACTGCCCCCAATTTGATCCTTCTTCGCCCTAGAAGCTTTTCTCATCTCATTCAACAAGAATGCAAGACAAGCAGTGCCCCATGAGATCTCATTCAACCTATCCAAGTCAGCCAAAAACTGCACATAGGTGGCATTCACCCGAGAACCAGATGTGTCGGGGAATATGACACTTCCCAAGATGTAGAGAATGTATGCAGTGGCTGTCGCAGTGACCCGCTTGGGATCCAACTTGCGCTCCTCATGTAGCCGCAGAGTCCCCATGAATTGGTCCCTCAGAGATTTCAATTGGAATGTCTTCGACCTTTGTTTTCCAGACCACATCTCTGTATTGGTCTTCGCCTTGTTCCAACCCAATTTGGCTTCGGTAAAAGCATAGATAAGATCCCAATGAAGTTCTTTGTCGAATGCGGAGTCGGTGGGGGAGCCTTCCACGTCCTTGAGGAAGTCCATGTCCTTGGTAAAGCCGATGTTCCTAACTGATTTGCCTTCAATACTTAGACCTGTAATCTCATGAGCATCATCCGGAGTGATGGTCTTCTCGCCAAAATGGAAGTGCATAGAATCTGTCTCCGCATAATACCTTTCAACGAAGGCAGAAACAAGTGGTTTGTCATATCCAACTGTGGAAGTACTGGCAATGGCAGGATACAACCCCGAGTTCTTGACGATCTCTACCACTTGAGGGGCTTCACCGCTAGCTAACCACGCCTCCAAAGCTTTAGGATTCTCAGGGCGTTCACCTACCCTTTCCAAGGGCCACATATCCATCTTTCTCGCCTCCGATTGGTGTTTGAGAAGACGTATTGCATCCTCGTGGTCCTACAAAACGTTGATATGTTTTGTAACATGAAATGAAGTTATGTTGGATGAATAAACGAAGAAAATTAGAACTAAATGAGATACTTACGATGGTTCTGTAGACGATATTGGCCCAACTACCCACATAGCCCCATAAGACGTCCATATTATCCAAAGGTGCACCTAGCTCCTCGTCGGGAAACATCTGCTCTTCGGTTGGCATGTAACTCCTCATTTGTTTCTTAGCCTTCTTTTCTTCACCCCCCCTGTTGTCCACCCTCTTCTTGTATTGGTTGTTGTGGTTGTTGTGCTGGTTGTTCAGGTGCCTCCACGACAGTCAATTCTTCACCCGCTGGTTGTTGAACAATTGGCCCTTCTTCTTGTGTCTCTTCACCTGCATCAGTTGGATCTTCTTCTTGTGTTTCTTCAACTGCAGGTGTTGTTGTTTCAGAGTTGGGTTGATCGACATCAAGCTGTCTAGCAGCAGTTTTACGACTGGCCGCACTCAAAGGTGCACCACCCTCTCGACGGGGAGCCATTCTAACTTGTATGGCGGCAGGATCTGCAACAGGATCCACTCTCTTCTTCTTCACAACCTCCTTAGCCTTAGCCGGTGGTGTATTTGATTTCATGTTTTCCCTACAACACAAAACAAAAAACAAATTAACAGTTACACAGACAACAATCGGTTCAAATAACATAAAAGATAAACCGATTAGAAACACAAGGAAACAAAACGTTGGACATTTGTGAAAATATAAACCGATTATATATTCATATTTATATCAATCGGCTTTATTAAGTGTTTACAAACAACGATTATGGAGTCACAGGAAAATCAAGATTTGTCTACTACATTAATCGGCTCACAAAAAAAATAACATAAAACGATTGAGAAAAGAAGACATAAACGGTGAACATGTTTATGAACATTAAACGATTAATTTCTGCCTCAAACCAGTCGGTTTATTCACATGGAAACAATCAACGATTGAGGCTAAGAAACTTTGGGAGTTTTTTAGCCTGAAAATTTTTGTCAATCGGCGTACATAAGACAATATATATAACGAATAACAACTTATATCGGCTTACAAAAAACAAAAGATGAAACGATTATGGCATAATTCTTTCGTTGATTATTCATGCGAAGTTGTAACGATTGTTCCATGGAATTCGAAAAGGCTAATTTCTAAATTTTAGAGGGAAAACTAACCGGTTTATGTTCAATTGAATATAGAACGACTGACAATAATCGTTTTACGTTAACAAAAACATACAACGATTGTTCTTCGTTGCAGTTTCAGAAGATGAACAGGTTGAATAATCGTTGAATAATTACACTAACATACAACGATTCTGGGTGACAGTTGCGAACTGTCGGGTTGAAAATCATCAAATTCGAGTGAAAAATCAACCAAATTTCAAATGCAATACCTCATTCTCGTCACCAGGGGTGGGTTCTTCTTCTTCTGCTTCTCTTTAAGAGCCTGTAATTCTTCTGCACTCGCTCTCCTTGTTTTCGGGTTCGAAGAAGAAATTTCGTAAACTTTGTCTATATCGATTCCTGATTCTTTGAACTCTCTAGGATTCGGTCCTTTGCTCCTTCGTTCCATCGGTTTTTATAGAATTAATCGTAATTTTTTTTTTTTTGGAAATCGTCGATTAATCGACGATGTTTTGGTTTTGAAAAGAAATGAAAATGAAGTAGAAGAAGAAGAGAGAATCGGTTTATGTTTTGGTTGAAATGAAATTTGGTTTAAGATTTGGGTTTTAAGTGGAGAAATTACTGTGGGGGCATTTGGGTATTTTTGCCAATTTTTAGTTATCCCATAACCACCTCTAAAGGATAGGTATAAAATTGTATGGGGCCAACTACTCTCTCATGGGGCCAAATTTAATTAGGTTTATTTACTTTTCTAATATAAGCATAAGCACGTGCATATTTTTTGCACTACATTTCGCATCGTCAGACGTCCGATTTTTAGTGAAACATGTGGCTAGTAAGCTGAACCCGTGCCGGTGGCCTTATGGGATTTACCAGCTCAACCACCACAAGCCTTAGCCTAGTACAGAAAAGACTAGTCTAACTATGTCTAAGGTATATTTTGCTAAGGTAACCCAAGCCTACCTGAGAATTACTGGAACCTCCATGCATGTAGTTGAACATAG
>JAJJMA010270707.1:0-11830 GCA_023529015.1 Papaver nudicaule | reverse complement strand
ACAAGCAAATTCAGGTGTATTCATGATGTGGCAACATCCTTTATGCCGTGAAAGCATGAAATTGTGAAGTTGATGTCAAGAGTAAGATCATTTTCTACAACAGAGTGAGATTCTTGTTTGAGAGTTTCCCGGTACATTTTGTAGCTCGCAACTAATTTGGTACTAGCCTTGCATTGCTTTAACCAACGTCCGGTAAATCACCGCTAAAACAAGAGCAACTCCGTATGCATCCTTTTATTGGCGGGATTCTTAGGTCCGGTAAATCACCGCTAAAACAAGTGCAACTCCGTCTGCATCCTTTTATTGGCGGGATTCTTAGGTGTTTTCTCCAAATTAGTGTCACTATTAGTGTGGCCAGGAGTCCCTTCTCTGCAAAAATGAATAATTTCGGTACCATTTTCCATGAGACCAAATTCCTTTATGGTCAAGCTAGGCACAAAAACAAAATTTGTGTATGGCTGTATAGGTAACACGAAAAAAAAAACCATTGTCCAATTGATGATCATAAGCCTGACATCAAAGTTAATTAACCAAATTTCTTTATGGTTTTTAACTGTTACACAGATTGAAAAAAAAAAATAAACAAACGGCTAACCAAATTTCTTTATGCACTTAGTCAGTTGCGTTCAAACTACTAATTAAATTACTTTATGATTTTAACGGGTGTATGATGTTTGCTAACCAATTTACTTTATGGTTATTAGCAAAGAAAACAAAAACATTTTTGTTGACCAAGTTACTTTTTGGTTGTAATAGCGGCAAACCGTTTGCAAACCAAACAAATAATTAAATATTCATAAGCAAAATGATTTCACAAAATTTAATGTCCAAATTAATTGATATAAATACACAAAAGGAAACAAAAAGTTTTTTTTTTTTTTTATTAATACCCAAATTAATTGAGTTAAAGAAAACGTTTTTCTAATCAATAAATCTATTAGTTAATACAATCAATCACCTAAAGAAGACAAAAATCATAAGCAAGCATAATCATAGGATCATAGGAAAATACAGACTAGCATGTGAAAGAATCAAAGACTCAAAGAAAATATATAGCAAACTGTCGATCGATTTAGCTATACGTACACAAGACATGATAATCAATCACTGTTTCCATTGTACACCCAGAAGGGAAAAAAAATAAAAAATGGGTAGATTCCAAAATAGCATCATATCTCACGAGAGTGTATGAAAACATGTTAAAAAAAAAAAATCAGCCACATAAAAAAACTTATGTATAGGACAAACGACATACAATACACGGCATCCAATCTAATTTGAATATAAATCGAATATACATATGAAAATTGCACATGATATATATACAAATCAAAGAGCCTCTATATAGAGACGAACATGGCCGATCTAATCACGCAATCAAGGGTAATGGTTAGACATACCTCAGAATGTTGTATTTTACAGGCTCTTTTGAAGATCGTTGTCCCATCCCATGTGAAGGAAGATAGAAGTATAAAACCAGGTGTTAGATTGAAAATATTCCAAAGAGGATTTGGCGAGAAAGCAAATTTTTTTTTTCGACTGCTAGGGTTAGAGAATCGTGCTGATAACGTAATTAGGGATAATCTTATTAGGGAAGAGGCCGTAATAGTATTACATAGGTTCCTTTATATACAGGGAAGGGAAAACCCATTTGGACCGCACATCCATGGACCGCAGGCCCTATAACAAGTACACTATTGTTTGGGAAAAGTAAAACGATGGATTTCCTAGTGTGGTCCGTTTTTTGTTTTGGTATATTCCTTGTTGCCTAATATAATTGGGAGTGAATTAGGAAAGAGCATGAGTTTCTTAGTTGGAGTCAAATACTTGGAGGCCAAGTTGTATTCTCTATATATAGGACTAGAATTGTGGGTGTAGAGGTATCCAACCTAGAAAAATGGAAAGCATTGTGCTTAGGTTTTTGGTCTCTTTGTTAGGAAGGGTCGGTGCTACCGTGAAGGTTAATGTTGGTGTGAGAGAAACTTGTAGAGAGAGGGTTTGGTGTTCTAGTGTGTAGGTTTAAGGCTTTGCTCTAAACCGGATTTTCTAGAGTGTATCCATGTTTCTCCCCTGTTACTGGCAACTATGAAGAAGGTGCAGAAGAGAAGATATATGAGGCTGGTTTGGAGAATGGTTTAGAGAGTTGATTTCTAAGGTTTCTCAATGGTGTCTCAGGTACGTCTTGGTAACTCTTTGGTTTGGGTCTTCTTGTGGGAGTTGTGTAAAGAACATGTAATGGTCATGATAGTAATAGAAGTTTCTCTGGTGGTGTTGGCCGTGGAGTAGCCTGCAAAGGTGAACCACGTATATCTTGTGTTGTGGTTGTGTGCTTGTTTATCTTCCGTCTCTATTATTATTTCTCCGTGTTTTGGTTCATATCACCAACAACCCTTGTGATCCTGTATTCCGCTGCGCTAGGGGTGCCAATTTCCCCAACAATTGGTATCAGAGCTGTTGGACAGGCGGGAGTGATTGAATCTGGTATTGAACGATGGTTTATTGTTCGGGTGGAGAAATATGTTTGAAGATATTTTGATCAACCAGTGTTTACACAAAGATGGATTTGTGATGTGATTTACAAATCGGAGGTTCAACTTTGGTAGAAGTGTATGTTTTTTATTTAGTTTTCATGATGTAGTATGGGTCATGATGTAGTATGGGATGCAGAATAAGGCTGAATGAGGTGGAATACATATATACTTCTTGAAGAGTGTTAGTGACCATACACTATAAATAATGGGTTACAATGTTTTAAGAAAGGATGGGGCAGTGAGGTCTCATGTAGAAGCAAGTCAGCAACGCTTCGAAGTTATGCACGAGATGTTATATATTTATGTTCTTAAATATATGTTAATGTATTCTTGATGGCTTGCACATAATATCAAGAATGTGCCCAATCTCGGAAGCATGTATACCACCACATTAATATGGGTGTTCACACGGTATATATTTTTTAGCGAGTATAATGGGTGTTATGGTGGTAAAAAGTATGTCAGATTGGTGATGGCTTTGGGAATCGCTAAAGGATTAAAGTCTGTTAATCACAGTGGAGATGTCTGATGGTTTATTTCAGATACACGGTAATCTTGACATGTGGTGGAGTACGATGTTGAATCTAATTCTTCCTTTCTGGGTTAGAGTTCAATTTGTTGTTAGCTTGCTAGTTAGATGGAGCTACTTGTGATTCTTTTAGACGGTTCTCTGGGTGATCCATGGTGGAATTTGTGCAAGGATTCATTGACGGTGATTGGAAGATTTTCATGGTGTTTGTGAAGCGTGGCGAGTTTCACAAGTGTTTCTTCAAGAATAAGATGGTTTGAATACTTTTATCAACGTCATGGTGTTTTGGTCGAAGAGATGGTTCTACGAAGATGGAAGTTCGGATGTGAGCTTCAAAGAAATTCTACGAGTATATAGATATGGTGAGAAACTTGGAGGATGAATGCGATTTTCCTGTGATCGTCTCATGCTTGGGAAGCATGATCCGAGGTGGAGATTGTTAGGGAAAACGATGGATTTCATAGTATGGTCCGTTTCTTGTTTTGGTACATTCCTTGTTACCTAATATAAGTGGGAGTGAATTAGGAAAGAACATGAGTTTCCTAGTTGGAGTCAAATACTTGGAGCCCAAGTTGAAACCAAGGTATCACACTACCTAGACCTGTGAATGCTAGACCAAGCCAGAGAGATATTTCCATGAAACTGATAGGTCGTGAGATTCCTTGGGATTGCAAATTTCCAACGGAAGATCTATCCTTAGAGTTGAAAGCTTTTGGAAAGCTGGGTGTGGCTAACCTATGTCCTTTCATGATGGTCAACTCTGTGTGGAGTCACGACTTCGCAGAATTGGTTTGCTTTTTATAGAGCGGTCGAGAAATAAACTTGCGTGTTATGATTATATATTACACGATGGAGATGACTCCTAATGGCAAAAACCTTGGGTTTCCATGTCTTATTGGAAGGATCTGTGATCTTTACAATGTTAAACCCTCAGGCAAATTGCTTGGTGAGCCCCAACCACTCATTGATAGCTCCATTAGCAAAATGTTAACTAATGTTAACAAACACAAAAATAGTGATAACCAGGGTAACGAAGCATCAAGTCATTCTGCAGAAGAAACTCACAACAAAAACACAATGAAGTCGTGATCCTACTTCACACTGTTATCAAAAGACAAAAATGTCTTGAGAATAATGTTATTTGTCTACAGAAACAATTGGATATAATTGCTTCAAAACATCCTGATCTCAAATATAGGATGGACCTCAACATGGCACTTTGGAGCAGTTCCGAAGAGTTATAAAACACCACTGGCAGTGAATAGAGTTAATCCTTTGTCTGTTTTCGTTTCATAGTAGATTAGATTAGTTGGTTCCTTCTGAGAACTTGTTCTTACTTTTGCCTAAGGAATATAAACTATATCTAAAAGTAGTTTACCTTTTCATGCTTTTTAGAGTTTTTCAGCATGTACTATTTTATTTCATTAATAAAAGTTATTTTTAGTACTACTTTATGTTATTGCAATACATAGCTTTTTCCATTACTTCGATAGTGATGCAAAGTTATGTCATGTTACAAAAGTTATGCTTTTTCTCACGATCAAGAAACTTTTGATTATATGGTTTTTAGGGTTTTCACAAACTCGAAATCATATACTCTTTTCCCAAAATTGGCTAAGGAAAAGAGATTGTAAACAAAGAAAACTGGATACATTAAATTGTTTGTCCGAGTTAGGCTTTGTAGTTGTTCTTTATTGAATAACACCACATGGAGGGAGAGTTCTTAATTGAGCTTGCGCTTAATAACAAATCTTTTTAGGGAGTGTGGATATGGAATATTAGGAGAAAAGTGTATCTATATTTCTCTATAGATGAATCAACTTAGAAATCCTCGTTCTGATTTCCTAGTTATATCATCTTAAACTTGATATGCGAATACATCCTTGACTTGACTATCTCTATAGGCTTGAAACCCTAAGTCTCAATTAGTTTGTCATATTTTTGTGACAAATAGGGGGAAAATACACATGATTTCTTGTTCTTGTGGTTCATAACCATAGGGGGAGAACACTGTATTGCTTACTTATTTTCTTTCTCGAAAGTATCAAGTAAGGGGGAGTAAATATTGGGCTTCATACCAATTGGCAAAAGGAGGTATAAAGATTAAGGGGGGAGCTTCGTATCAAGAATTAGTAGAATCACTTTATAAGTTTTGGTACACAGACTTTAAAGTTGCTCTGATTCTTACTCGTTGTACAAACAACATGTGGGATTAGCATATTAACACATGTAAGCTTAAGCATACCTTTGTGGTTGTTTGAGCTGGATATGTTGTGGTGCTGTCTACGAGTTTTTCAACATGAGTTAAACGAACACATCAAGACTCAAAGGAGAAGTTCAAGAATTCAAGAAATCAAGATACATCTGGGTTAGATCTGAAAAATCAGGGGTACCAAAATACAACCAACTTTTCGTTTGGGTTCGTGAGTCTTAGGGTAAGATATAGACGATCTCAAAAATCAATATCCAAATCTGATAACCGGAGTGGGATCACAAGTGATCGGTCCAACTCAAGATAAATCGTGGAAAATCCCCTGGATGGATTATGGACCAACTCGACGGTTATTAATAACATACTTCTTGTGTTTGCTTTAATAATATAACCAAATAATATAATGCGGAAAGTAAAGCACACAAGACACCAGAGATTTATTTAACGAGGAAACTACGACCTGTAGAAAAACCTCGGGACCTCGTCAAGATTGAACACCACCCAATACTAACTGTCTACAAACGCTAGCCTACTATAAGACTTCGGTATGGGATGTAGCAGATACCAACTCAATCCCTCGAAGAGGATTGGCTATTGTCGCACTCCTTACGTCTCTAGATCCCCCACAGATCGTCATGCACTTGATTCTCCTAGCTGGCGTCCGTTACAGGCCTAGGAGTTGCTTTAATCGCTGTTAAAGGCTTGTGTTAATAATTCCGGCTTTGCAACCTCAATTATCAACTGTATGTTTGAACTGTCCTCTTTAGTTTGACATACACAAAGTGACTTCCTTCGGATTGCTCCAGCTCATACGGAAATCTACTTACAAGCGGGGGCTGGCAAGTAAACCGAGTAAACTATGCCCAACTTGTCTCTACCTCAGTTGTAAAAATAATCACTTAAGAAACTTATAGATAAGAACGTGATCAGGTTACCAAGGTTACAGGTTAATCCGATAACAACCACAAAGGTACGTTATCTCCTACCTGTGCTTCCCAACTCTCAAAAGAAGTCTATATAGTCGTTAGGTAAATCCCACAAAGGAAATGCTACCTAATAGAGGATGACTATATCACAACAAGCTTACACCTAAGTGTAAAGAGTTTAAGATCAATTCCACAGAGAAACTTCACTTATGCTTGATGCTTGTGGTTTTCGTTATTTAACCCTCTATTTATAGCACTCAATAAGATAGGTTGCTTAGGAATAAACCAACTAGTTTCTTAACCTACAAGTTAGGAAGTGCCCGTGTAAACGAACTCGTTACTTAGCTTGCACACAAAGAAACCCTAGATTTATATCAATTGGAAATCTTTAAACATTTATCTGCCAAGTGTTTTGTTAGCTCAAAAACACTTCAAGATAGAGATCCAACAGACCAGATATAATCTTTATCTTTGACACATTGAGATTCGTTAGATGAACCACAAAATATATTCTTATAAGCACACGTCCAACTAAGAGATAAAAGAGTCAGAAGTTTAACCCGCGCGGAATTCCAGAAGAATATCCACGTGGACAGTTCGGGAACCGTCCTACTGAATTCCGGCCAAATTCATCGAATCTGTGGTTCACGTACATGTACGTGTACAAATTGATGTTTTGGAACTCATGAGTGAAATCCGGAGTCACTGTTCACGAACAGGTTCGTGAATCGTCGTTGTTCAGAATTAGGGTTTAACTGGATCCGCTGGAAGTTCTGGGCTCGGGCCAGTACTTAGACGTGTTATTACGCCCTCAGCTATCATCCACTGGACTCTGCTCTAGAGTACTCCTTTAGATTCATCTGTTTCCTACATGTGATTTGCAAGCAAACCAATACAATAGAAAGGGCATCAAATCTATCTCATGCATCTTGTAATTTAGTATTGTGGGAACAAATACTAACATAACGTAACTCATGGTTATGTAGACAAGAATACAAAATCTCAATCGCTATAATCCTACCAAGGTAGCCGACTATTTCGAAAGATAGAATAAGTAGAATAGAAGAATTTCCATAAAAGTCATAACTCCTACTAACCTTTTGTCGATGAAGAATATTCGATGTCTTCTTTATATGCACTCTCTTCGTCTTCAAGGTATTACTTTGTCTATATCCCAATTCCGAAATCTAAACTCTAGTAGGCTAAATCAAGAATTGTGTTTTGACACCTAAAACTGACAACCAGCTTGACATACCAACGCTAGTGGGTTTGACCGGACAATGCCCTGACAATCTCCCCCTTTGTCAATTTTAGTGACAAAACCAATTTACATATGGATTCAAAAGATATACAATAAAGATCTAACCCATATGTTGAAAGGTTATATTAAAGGTTGGACTGAAGCCCATTACCTACAAGCCCAGGTAGCTAGGCAAATAAATAAAGAAAAATCCCCTCACCCCGATGCAGACGAGTTTCGAACTCAGGTCGCTGATGTCATCAAACAAATACTTTACCACCGTAAAGAATCGTTATCTCTCACACAAAAATAGGAGAAAAAAATTGTTATCTCTGACTACAAGGCTCTTTGTTAAAGATTCTTTTAGACAATTATTCAACCCTTCCCAATAGAATTGGCGAGTACAGCAGGTCAATGAATATTTCCTTCAGGATACTTGAAGCCCCACAACAAATTGGATTCAAAGTTTGTACTACCTTGACCCAATCAAGAACACACGATGAAAGGTTTTGATGATGCTTGTTAGAAATGAAAACATAGAGATTTTTGATGTGTTTTGAAGTGAAACTTTCATGCGATTTATTGAGGTTTTGCATCCGTTGGAGATGTCTTCATCTCAACTAGCATCTCTTCAATGCGAACATACATCTCTCTTCATTAACAGACAACAATAGTGTCTATTGGGAAGCAACTTTTCTGCTCAGTTTTTTAACCGCCTGGTCGACCACCGAACCTGTCATATCACCTACAACAAAATCAGGGATTTGTTGAAATACCCAAAATTGTCTTAGTAAAAAAAGACAGACACTGAAAAGTATTCCCCAATCGTCAACATTGACTAAGTATACATGGATCAATTGACCTTTGCGGTAGCCAAGTAATCATTTTTGTTGGTTCTTTGTGAAGCTTTGCTCAATTTATTTGTTGGGATCTCTTTACAATGTGATTGTGTTGTGTTTCAAGTAATAAGTTGCTTCATTTGTTGGTAAATTAGTGTAATGCCCGTGCCATAATGGCATGGGGGCGGACTTTTTCTTGCACAATACTTTGGAGTTTTCATCAATTAGCTTCTCTTATTATTTTGATTTCATAATTTCACCAAATAAGTTCCAATATCAAATGAACCATACGTAGAACATTAAGACTGTAAAGAACTGGAGTAATAATTTATAAAGCAAGTTGTCAACTGTGTTCAGTTGAAAATGTTCAGACAGAGATGTTCCTACCAAAATATTAACCTTAATAGTACAATTTGTTCAGTTGAAAATGTTCAGACTGAGATGTTCCTACCAAATATTAACCTTAATAATACAATTTCAGGCGGAAACTTGATCGAAAACGTGACTCGAAACTCATACATCCCTTTGCAATTCTTCAAATCCAACTGGTAGCCCCTTTATGATTCAATGAAACTTTAAGATCCACACTTCAATCTCCGACACCCGGTATCCGGAACTGGTAGTACTTGCTTGCTATTTCTGCTCACTTTGCACAGTGTTAAAATTAGGACATGGATTCTGGCATTAACATTAGGACATGTCAAAATTACCAAGAGTTGATTGCATTATACAGACGAATCTTCATAAAGAGTTTCATTCCTAGCCGCTCTGAAACAGGTCTTATACATCTCAAAGTATGCCCAAAACCTCTTTCATTCCTTTCTCAGCTGTTGAAACCCCGATTTCTTACGCGTCAAGTGGAATCAAAACAATCTAATCCACAACCTTCTGCCACTCTTAATCTGACCCAATGCATCGAATCAACCCCACCTTCATCTGCGGGAACCACATCTTCGACGCATTTTGGCTGACTTGAAGCAAGGAGATGCTTCAAGTCAACACAAAATTATGTGCACTTGAAAATGTTCAAAATCAACACAAAATTATCACCGTCAGTAATTTCTTTTCTACTTGATATATCAAACTAAACCAAACTGAAAGACCTTTCCATACTTATTTGATGTGAGAAAATAGATCAAATGACTGCAAGTTTGCACAACTGGTTATAACCCAAACCCCTAAAATCTGTGAATGGGATGGTCATTTTCTAACAATTTTAGTGAATCCAAAATGTAGCCAACATCATCTCAATAAAACCCTCTTAATATATGAAAACCAACTCAACTTCTAGATCTGGAAACCGCAGATAGTGGACAATGAGTAATATCTGAAATGATCGAGTAAAGACTGGAATACGTACCTATGACCATGGATGATTTCCTACTTCCAGAGTCTGCGTTGTTGCTGTCTTAGTCTCCGATCATTGTTTAATCTGTTATAATCCATTTCATATTAACAAATGTTGCAATCACAAACAAATCAATATTTAGCATGGGTCACTTCGTCTATTTCATACTAACCAAACCTTGACTGTAAAAATACCCACCAAGTCGCACAAACATATGGGAATACACTACGGCAGTAGGCGCTATCTTGGATTGAACTGTCTAATGAAGAATTTTGGAAGACTCCACAGTAAAAACACAAATTTCGTCCACTCGATTGGAAATGACCCAATTGAGATAACCACACAAGGAATGCACCCAATTAAGATGAGTAGTTCCCATAAGTTTTCATACCCACAAAACCATGTAACCAAAACCCTTAAAATGTCCTTGTGCAAGTGCGGTTGGTGATATTCATAGTAAAGCAACAGTACTGACAATAGTATACTAATCATCATCTCCATGAACCTACTACATACTACTACATACATGTTCATTGAAGTTACATAAGAAAAAAAAATACTGAAGCAATTGTATTACAAAGTATGAACTCTACCTCTCTACACTGACCATATAGTTGGTTATGTTTTTAACTGTATCGTCACTTATGTAGGAAACACCTTTCTTTTCCCTCAGGCCCTATATTGACAACATTTGCATAATCTTTAGAAGTTTTGCCATCAGCACCAGCAAGGAAACGACGTCGGCTGTCAATTAATAATTTAACAAACCTACCTTGTTCATTTCAGTATCATTGTTGCAGTATATGGGCTTAGAAGCCAAAGCTAAATCCAAAATTTAGCTGCAAATTTCTAAGTATGTTTCATGCACTAAGGGCAACTATGTTTAATTGCCAATCCTAAATCCAAACGTGAATTTGTATCAGAAAAACCTAACTACGTTTTCTGCAAACCCGACAATTGAATCAAACCCTAACTATGAAACCTTAACCGAAGCTTAAATGAATCCAAATATTTCATAATTGAAACCTTCAAAATCAAACTTAAGAATTGAAACCAAAAATTCAGAAATTGTGTGCAAACCTGTTTCTATCCAAAAATTAAAAAAACTTAAGATGAAATCCAGAAGGAAACGTTGTAGAGGTGATGGTGATTTTGAGAGAATTCGATTTGATTTCTTGAATTTATGTTTTCGGATTCGATTTGATATGGAGAGAAAGTTCGATTAGTTATGAAAAAATCGGAAGATTAGAAACATAAATAGAAATCTGCTCTTGTTTCTAGAAGTGTCGATTTTGATTTTGTGAAAACAAAACTGAGAATCAGAAAATAGAAATTTGCCCCTGCTTTTTGGAGAGTTTACAACAAAATGCGAAAAACAAACACGGAAAAATGAAAAAAGCGCAGGGACTGCTTAGTAATTTCCCCGTTGATTGAAAAAAAGGGTCGGACGAAAAAACACCACCTTGTTTTGGAATATAGAAGTATTTGGTTAATGGATTGCGTTGTTAGAAGTTTGTACGACCCATATCTGCAGTTCTTCAAATGTTTGAAGATGTATTTCTTGTTGGTACATGGTTTTAGATGCTATGCATATCTACATATCATATTTCCATGCACACTATAAGGTTTTTCTCATTTTCTTTCTCGACTGTGTTACGTTTTTCTTGCCATTGTTCCAAAAGTTGCATTTGTGAAATACTAGTTCTTAAGGATTACAAAGTACTCAGAACAAATAACATACAACTAGCTAGCTAGGAATTATTAGTGTGGTATAGCATACACCTCAGACTTGCCTTTTGTGATACCCCGATTCGGCAGGTAGAGTTCGCCGAATGGAATATAAGTAATGGTTTGTCCTTTCCTAACACCGAGGCCTTTTCAAGCATAATTAACTCAGCAGTTGGAAAAAAAAACTCTGCAGTTAAGCGTGCTCCGGCGGGAGTAGTCCAGAGATGGGTGACCTCCCGGGAAGTTGCTGCTGGATGACCGCATCGATGCCGGTTGAAAACCCCACACTGCCGGATGACCACAATGGTTAAGTGGGGACAATATCGGTGGAGGGACAGATCGTTACAGACGGTATCAAAGCCGACGACGGTTCACCTGTCGAGGGTGGGAGAGTACGCTGGAGGGGTTGGTCCAGGTAGCTCGTCTCATGAGGGGCAGGGAACGTCGGAGATCTGGGCTTGTAAAATATATTCCGAG
>JAJJMA010270694.1:80476-101670 GCA_023529015.1 Papaver nudicaule | reverse complement strand
TAAAAAAATCTCTGGTGTCTTGTGTGCTTTTACTTTCCGCATTATATTTCTGATAATATAATTAAAGCACCAAGTAGTACGTTATCCAATAACTGTAGAGTTTAACTCCAAAGTCCCAACTTTGTCGAGTTGATCCCCAAGATCACAACTCCAGTTATTAGAGTTTGGATATTGATTTTTGAGATCTTCCAAACTTAAACCATAAGACTCACGAGCCATAACGAAAAGTTGGCAGTATTTTGGTACCCCTCCTTTTTCAGAACCTGACACGACCGAAGGCGGTTAAGCAAACATCGGAGACTACTAAGGAGACTACAAGGTTCTGTCATCCAAGAGGCGGGAATGCGAGCGAAACAATCGTCTCTAAGATATTTATGTGATGTATTTACTAATTCACCCCTAAACTTGTATTCTAGTCGTCTATAAAAAGGCCTGCCATGCCTCATCAGTAAACCAAGTAATCCATTAATGAGAAAACAAGACTAGACTCTTTCTCTAAACAATCTCTCTCTTTACTTTACTGTTATTGAAAAAGGAGGGGTACCGAAATACTACCAACTTTTCGTTTTGGCTCGTGAGTCTTATGGTTTAAGTCTGGACGATCTCAAAAATCAATATCCAAACTTATAACTTGAGTTGTTAAACCTCGACAAAGAGTACTTTGGAGTCAACTCGACAGTTATGCAATAACGTACTACTTGGTGCTTTAATTATAAATCAGAGTTATAATGCGGAAAGTAAAAACACACAAGACACCATAGATTTTTTTAACGAGGAAACTGCCTTGCAGAAAAACCTCGGGACCTCGTCCAGTTTGAACACCGCCCAGTACAAACTGACTACAAACACTAGCCTACTATAAGACTTCGGTCTGGGATGTAGCAGAGACCAACTCAAGCCCTCCAAGCGAATTGGCTATTGTCGCCTTCCTTACGTCTCTAGATCCCCCACAGATCGTCACGCACTTGATTCCCCCAGGTGACGTCCTTTACAGGCCTATGAGTTGCTTTGACCGTTGTCAAAGGCTTGTGTCAACAATACTGGCTTTTCAACCAAACTGTTGACGTATGGTGTAACTGTCCTCTATCAGTTTACCACACATAAGATGACATCCTTCGGATTGTTAAATACAGGTCATAAGGAAATCTACTTCTTGAATCGGGGCTGACACGCAAACCAAGTAAGCAATGCCCTCGAATCTACCTCAGTTATATACGAAGAATCACTTAAGGAACTTGTATAACTGGAGCTAACTAGGTCTTACAACACCGAGTGCAGCCGTGCGTTGCTACCTTTCCAACCTTGTTGAGTAACGTATCAGTTCTTGAATAGCCGTATATCAGAAGAGACGGACTTTAGAATAGACAAGAACGTGATCAGGTTACCAAGGTTACAGGTTAATCCGATTTCAACCAAAGATGGTTTCAATCTCCTACCTGTGCTTCCCAACTCTCAAGAGAAGTCTTTATAGTCGTAGGGAGTTCCCAGAGGAGCTGCAACCTATAGAGGATGACTATACCACAACAAGCATTCACCGAAGTGAAAAGAGTTTACGCTACCTTCCCTAAGGACCTTCACGTATGCTTGATGCTTGCGGTATTTGTCCGTAGACACCTCTATTTATAGCACTCAATAAGATAGGTTGCTTTGGAATAAAGTAATCAATTACTTGTCCCACAAGTTAGGGAAACCCTAAACTTGGCAACCAAGTAATAGAGATTAATCTCAATTGGAATTCTTTTTAGAATTATCTGCCAAGTGTTTTGTTAGCTCAAAAACACTTCAAGATAGAAATCCAACAGACCAGAGATAATCTTATCTTATTGACTCATTGAGGATCGTTAGATGAAACACAAAAGATATTATGTATAACCAAGTCCATCTAAGAGATAAAGGAGTTTTGGAATTTGACTCAGAGTGAAATTCTAGGAGAATATTCACTAAATCCGACACCAGGCAGAATGACCGACATTCAGGTTCGCGTACTGGTTCGCGAAATGTTCAGCCATTCGAACTCAGAAGAATTCCGAGTTTCTGGTTTGCGAACCGGTTCGGGAACCGTCCGCCTGTCAGATTTCGTCAAATCTGGATTCCGCTGGAAGTACTGGGCTGAGCCAGAACTTAGACGTGAGTACGTCCTCAGCTGTGATCCATGGACTCTTTGCTCAAGCGTACTCCTTTAGATTCATCCATATCCAACTAACAGTTTGCAAGCAAACCATTGTAATGGACACATGGCACCGAATCTGTCTCATACATTCTTGTACTCACAGTAATTTTTGGGATCAAATACTGGTCATGACACAAGGCCATGTTACACAAGAATACGATCTCAATCGCTATTATCACTACTAAAGTAGTCTACTATTTCGAAAGAATAGAGAAAGTAGAATAGAAGAATATCCATAAAGTCATAACTCCTACTAACCTTTTATCGATGAAGAATAATTGATGTCTTCTTTGTCTTCACACTCTTCGTCTTCAAGGTCTCTACTACTTTGTCTATATCCCAATTCCGAAATCTAAACTCTAGTAGGCTAAATCAAGAATTGAGTTTTGACACCTAAAACTGACAACTAGCTTGACATACCAACGCTAGTGGGTTTGACCGGACAATGCCCTAACAGTTATGATGGTTAGTTGAAGCAAATTGTTCACATCACATTATCGATCCAGTAGATTCGTTGACTAGTAGAAGATTAGTAGATCAAAGTAAAGTCTAATTATCTCTTAGAATCATCGGATTCACACCAGATAATTGGTGAAGGTATGATCTAAACCTAATTTCGTATCTACAAAATTCAGATTTGAAAGTTTTAAAACGATTTCCAATGATTTTCATTCCATTATCAAATAATTTTTAGATCGGAAACTTTTGGCGGTAAAACGAAATTTCAAAACCTAAAATCTCAGATCTAGAAATTTACATGTTTCATTAAAAATTTGAATGCATAAACGTTTTTTAGTTGATAAATTAGAAGTAAATATAGCCAATTATCTACAATTGGGAAATCGATATAATATTTATTAATGTTTTCATGAGAAAAACCGATGAATGAAATAAGAAAGATAAAGAAACTATGGATAAGAAGATTCAAAGACGTGATAAAACCATAAAAGATAACAGATCTAAAAGAAATCGAAAATCAGGGAAGTTTTTCTTAAATTATAAGATTATTTTTCATTTTCGAATCGATTAAATTAAATTATTACGATTCCAAAACGTATACACTTTATCTTTGCATGTTAAGATTACGAAATATATCGCATGATTCATAATTTGTTGCAATTAAATCCAGATTTGGATTATTTTCTTCGGAATACAGTCATTCTTCGGAATACAGTCATACTTCGTAATATAGAGAAATGTATTCCAACATAAGTGAAAATTTGATTATGAAAACCTAGATTTGAATAAGATAGTTAATGAAGCACTTAGCACAGAACCTGTTTCAGGTACGTACAGACACATATAAGAAGTTTTGATTCAGTAGATAGATGTTAAACTATGATAATGTTTACAACCGTTAGATATCCTAAGATAAACAAGAAATAGATAGATGCTTTAGATCTAAGAAATATATATCTAATAATCATGATCATTAGAAGATGTCTCCGCAAACATATTGCGGAACGCGGTTGATTTATTAGTAACCAGCGAAACATATCTTGTTAGAATCAAATGTTGGATATTAAATTTCTTATGCTTTTCATTTAGACCTCTTAGAACAAAGATACAATATATAACTGTTATTTGTATAGATAATATGATGAGAATACTAGAAAGATTATTTTCATGATTTGAAATTCGCTAACCCAAATTTCGAATACAAGTATTAATTTTCAGATCTGATAACGATTTCGACGACAAAATAAAGAGAATCTGAGAATCGCAAAGATATATGGAGAATAACGAAATTTCATTAAATTATATACTCCCTCGGTCACGTTTTAACTGACCTTATTACTATTTTCATTTGTCTCAAAAATGTATCCAGCTTCTAATTATATTTGTATTTTTCCAACAAACTTTCAAATATACCCTTAAAAAATATCTAGATAAATTGGAAACAAATTAATGAATATATATTTTTTTGATAATATTTAGATTTTTTTACCTTTTATAGTTTTAAAAAATAAAGTCATATGTTTTCTCTTTATTATTTCCCACTTAAAAATAAAATTCACTTATTCCCTCTATATTTAATAAGGGTATAATAGGAAATTCGTTTGATCTCCTTATTTTTTTGACTTAGTCAAAGCGGTCAGTTAAAATGAGACGGAGGGAGTAATTATTTCAATTTCATGATAATTTATATTACTTTACAAAAATTATTATTAAGTTTTGCTAATTGTCTGATTTTTCATTGGTGAAGTTCATAAGAAAGATGGCTCCAAAGCGAGTACAAACAAGATCGGGAATACCATCACCTCAAAGAACAACAACAGAACAAGGAAAGCATCTAACAGTCAGAACACAACAACAATGCATACTCTGGGAATGCCACCATGGACACCTACAAGACCAATACAACACCACAAGTGGCGACAACAGGGCCTGCACCAAGTATTCAGCCAACTAATACTGCACCTTGAGCGCCACAAATATCAACAACAACAGAACCTGTGATAACGGAGATAATATCAGAACCAACAATACAACAATTAATGACGAGTAATGCATTACCATCGGCTCCTGAGATAGTCCCTCTTTCGTCAACAACTATGTCGGAACCTGCTATTCAGCCATCTGCAATCCAAATTAATAGCGTCAGCATTCAAGCTCTCTCAGAAGAATATCAAAGGCTTAAAAATGAATGTCAGATCAATCAGTGGGAAGAACAAACATCAAGGTATAAACCTCTAAAAGGAGAGCTCAAGATGCAGAACGAAGAGTTGGATAAGCTTACGGCAGACGACTCAGATAAAGCCTGGCTGGCAGAAGAACGAAAGAAGGAACAATCATGGACGATGCAATTAAGACAACATGACACATCATCTGCAAGATCAAACAAATTATTGATAGATGGAGTATTAAAACCTTCTTTGAAAGAAACATCATCACCAGAAGATGGCGGAAACAGTTTTCACGGAGACAAAGATATAAACCTAGTGACATCCCAGACTGTGCAACTGATAGAAGATGGTGAAAGAAATTTCATGAAGATACTAGCAATTATCAACTGTTCAAGGCACGGAAACCATATTCATCAGGAAAAACAGAAGCAAGAAGATATTTTCAATAATCTAATGAACATACAACAGGAAGAAGAAGAATCTCCAACAAGCTATTTACAAAGGTTCAAAACGGCAGCGACAATTTTTAAGGATACTGAAAATAAGAGGAATCACTCGGATAATGATAAAGATCATCCATCAAAAAGAAGCACCAACAAGAATTGGATAGAATAAGAAGGAAAATATATAAAATTAAATAGAGCACCAGAAATTATTCTACGATCCATGAAGAAGAATC
Organism: Papaver nudicaule; assembly: GCA_023529015.1. Taxonomy (NCBI): domain Eukaryota; kingdom Viridiplantae; phylum Streptophyta; class Magnoliopsida; order Ranunculales; family Papaveraceae; genus Papaver; species Papaver nudicaule. The sequence continues at coordinate 96,194 of JAJJMA010270694.1, read as the reverse complement.
CATTCTACTACAGGCAGGGATACTTAATGAAAAATAAAGAACATTATTGTGAATACCATGAAGAAAAAGGACATGAAACAAATTTTTGTAGAAGTTTAAGAAATCACATCGATAAAAAATTTTTAAAGAAGGACATCTGGGAGATTTCGTCTTGTCAACAGAAGAAAGTGCAATGAACAGAAAGACTGAAGTCCAAGAAAAAATTCAAAGGATACATACAGATAGTTCACAGAATCAGAACAGTTGGATGAAAGGTTGGACAAAACCAGATATAGATTCGTCAGAAGTAGAGATAATTATTGATGGATGCCATTACAACAGAGCATTAGTCGATCAAAGATCAATTTACAACATAATCTTTTTAGAAGAAGCTAGAAGAATGGATTTGTTTGCAAATAAGGATTTTAAGACGAAAAGTTTGAAAATGGTGAACGTTGATGGATCAAGAATCCACGGATTGGGAGAAATAACATTACCTATCAGAGCAGGCCAAATCAAAGCATGTATCACATTCATCATTCTAGATCATAGATCATCACATGATATAATTCTGGGAAGAAATGGAATTCATGAAATTGAAGTGATTAGACAGAATAATCATTCAAAAGCTTCGGCCACATAAAGCATAAACGAACATGGAAATTTTCTATAGCCCAAAGAGAGCTAGCAATTATCAGCTCTGAGAGAGCACGCAACATGAAATTTGATTTTGTCTAACATGCATTTATTACACGAAATAAAAGCTCATGATAAAGAGTAAAAATAAATGTTATTTTTAAGAAAAATGTGAAAGAAGAAGTTGAATCCCTGTCTTTGCTGCAAAAAGATTCTTCTCAAGATGAGATTTGTCCTCTCTCAATACTTTGATTACAGCTTTTAGAAGAGAAATTTGTTCATCTTTTCTTGCCACTAGCTCAGAGTTTGCATCACCATTAGAAATACTCTTTAACAGCATTGGGAAAAGAGCAATAATCTACAAAGATAATCAACATGACATTAAAATCGGATTAAAAACAACAACATGTATTTAAGTTTAAATGAAATTATAAAATTCATACCTCAGATAAAGCCATGGAAGCATTTAATGCCAATTCTACAGCAGGGACTGTCTTTAATGATTCATTAATCTAACAAGTAGTAATATCGGGTACTGACTTTTGACAGGAAAGGGAATCCCAAAAATTCAAGTGATGTATCAGAGCATCCTCTGAAACAGATTTCCTTTTTCTTATAACAGGTCCTGCCATAGAGCCTTGCTCCAAGCTATGATCACAGACCCTGACATTAGTACCAGGTTTTGTAAAGCTATAGTTAGCAGGAAGATCAGAAAAATAAGGAGGATAACCACATCTGAATGAAACGGTTTGCACCATTCTCTTCCGATTATCGGGATATTTTTGAGTTTCTAAAGACTTGAAAAATCCTTTCAACCTTGCCTCAACATCTCTATCAAACTGGTAGGAAGCTAAAACAAAAACAAAAATAATATATATTAAAATAAATAATGAAAAATGATAATTTAAAAGGAAAAACATAAATATTAAATAATAAAAACAATTAAACTTACATGAAAACAGATTTAGGTTAAAAACGATACTAAAGCGGTCATCATCATTGGTCAAAGGTCTTCCAAGTTGCTACATACCGGAGATGATGATCGGAGAATCAATTCGATCTTCAACAACCTCTTCATTATAAAATTCAAAACCCAAACTACACCTAGGAAATCTAGATTCAATATAATAAAAACCGGAGTTTACATCGAGTTTAATAGTGTATCTCTTAACGAATGATTAGAACCAACTCTTAAATCAGACGTGCAAGAAGAATTATGATTAATAATCCTGGTCATAAACTTATAAAATTGAGAATTCATCTGGCCAGGAGAACAACCATTCAGATCTAAAAATTCAAGAGTTATAGTTGGAACTGGAATCTAGAAACCATTGATGAGATGGGATTATGAGAGTAGAAGTTCGCCGAATTGGATTTGATTATGATTAATCTCTGGTAATTTCAGATTACGAGGAATAGGACGACGGATAGACAGCTGAAGACCGGAGGGAAGCAGTTTTTCAAAATTGGACAAGTCCTTCATCAGGTATTCTTTTGTATCCATCAGAGAAATAATGTTTTCTTCCTCTTCTTTTCCCCTTTTCATAAAAAATACGCGTATATATATATATTGAATATAATAACATACGAAGATTTAAGAAATAAGTTAGTACAAAAGTACAATTAAAGAAATAGTAAAAGATTCCACAGACCCTGTTAAAATTATAAACAACTAAAGAAAATGCTAATACAGTAGTCGAAAGTTCCAAAACAAAGTCTTTCAGATCACAGGCAGTAAGGGGAACAATAAACCCTATTATGGTCTACTCAGGTCCAAATGTTATATGGCAGAATCTGATGTCATATAGCACAGACCATTGATATCATTAAATAGCTAAGACTGATCCTGGTAAAGAGCTGCCATGATCAAAAATCAAATACAAGCTCAAACCTGAAGTTCAAATGACAGCACAGAAAGAGACCCTGGCCAGGTATCTCGAAATAAGGCTGTCTGCACCATTTGATGAGCTTCATTCTCAAATGGGAAGAGGTAAAAAAAAACTACAAACCACATAAACAGCAAAAGAAAGACAAGAGCTGACTACGAAAGGAAAAGCCATATTATACAGAACCTGTAAAAAAAAAGAGGTGCAAATGATAACAAAATAAAAATTTATATATGATCATGACTAACAACATATATCATATAATCTACATCATCCGAAACGACATGTTTCACAGAGTCTGCAACATTAGATGAACAACAAGATTCGGAATCTACGATTAAATTAGACAATCCACCACAGGTTTCATCATTAACCTTCGCATCCATAGTTTCAATTGCTGACTTCTTCAACTGAAGCTTCAAAGCAGCAATCTCATCTTCCAATCGATCTCTTTCAGATTCTAAAACAGACTTTTCACTGGTTAACTTAAAAACCCGAGATCGACCGTGCTCCAATTCATCATTTAATCGAGTGTTACGATTGGTAACATCAAGGAGCAGGTTGTCCAAAAGCTTCGATTGTTTAAGCAAAGCACTCTTCTAAGTCTCGACAAAACTAATTGACTTCTTAAGAGAAATGAGTTCATCAATCGATCGTTCACAATGAGATTCTATTTCAACAAGTTGGCACTTCAAGCCATAAACTTTAGATTGCAAAGCAACATTAGCTGATGTTACACCAGGAGATTCAGAGATCAGATCTTTCCAATACAAGATCTCATCCTTAGCAACCGACAAGTTACCTTCAGAGCACTCAATCCTCTAGGTAACAGTTGACTAGATCAGTCAGAACCTGAAATTAAATTCACAAATTGATAGTGATTAAGATACTAAAAATTAACAACGAAAGCTTATACTAGAGCAATGATTAAAAAAATAAAATAAATTATTACCTTCAAAAAATTCTCGGAAGAACGACTTCGATAGTCATAAAAATTCAATCGATTTAGTGCAGTAATATCATCTACTCGAGGAATTGAATTCAGTACCAACAGAGGAGTATCATATCCCTCATGAATAGAGATCATCTTTTTCAGCATTTCAAAAACTTCTGAGTTATTCTTCTGAAGACGAGGGAGGTCCACTTCACTAGAATAACAAGAGAGACGAGAATAATGGAATCGCTTAAATAGTGTTCCTTCAGAAAAATCCAAATCAACATTTCCTTATTTCGAGGTATATAACTGAGCATTCTTATAAGAAGTACATTTAACAAGTCTCTTTACAAAGTAAAGATTTTCCTTTTGAATCAGAAGGATAAGAACAACTCGGGACCTCCAAAGCAGGTTCTGGAGAATTAGGAGCAGTAACAGGACTATCAGTATCTGTAACCATAGTCGATGGCCCAGCAGCCACCATATCATCAAAACTCAAAGGAACAGAATACTGAATCCGGTGAATAGATACATCAAAGTCCTCTGCAATCCTACTATCTCTCAAACTGGCAGTATGACTCATAATTAAAATATTCATGTTTGATACATCCGGAGAACCAATACTATGATAATAGTTCTGTATAAGAACAATGTTACTGGGAGGCAAAACACCTACAATAATTTTTTTTTTCACTTACTCATATGAACAAATAGATTTCAGGCACAAAAATAAAAAATTACAAAAAAAGAAAAATACAGATGAATTAACTTACAGCGATAAGGAAGTCTTTGTGGAAGTAGAGACATAAATTGAAGCTCACCAGGGACATTTCCCCACTCGCCGGATACAAGTAATGGAAATTGATCAACAAATTGATCAAAAGTATTTGATGAATCGCAAAATTCGATTCCTAATGAAATTCTACAATTTCTAGATTGAATACACATAAGGAAGTTCTGAAGACAATTGATAAACTTCATATCTTTGGAAAATATCAAGATATGTGATTTTTTCTTTGACATCTGAGACATTAGAATTAAAAGAGGTAATATTGCGCATCATCAGATAAAATTTGCTGTCCATCTGACATGGTGACAGGCCAATCAAAATAAGATACTCACATATCAAAGAATCTAATGGAAAATCAATACTTCCGAGATGATATTGAGATATCAACAGACATCCGGGAGGAATTGCTGATTGGGTAACATCAGAAACTAAGTCAAACCCTAAAAGGCGGGAAAAATTGAGAAAAGGATACTTACTGTTGTAAAAATCCAAACCATGCAAATTAGGTAAGTCAGACATTGTAATTAACTAAGAAAAGGAAGTGGGATTATGAAGAATTACAGAATCTTTCTGCAAACAGAAGGAAATGAAAAAGATGAGAAATATTTTTGAGTAAAATTATATATGGAAATATTTTAAAACGGAAAAAGTAAGAGACACATGTCGGTCATGCTGGAAAAAAAGAATATGAAAGGTTATACAGAATCTGCAAATAAAACAAATCATTATAAAAGATCTGTGATTTTTTTTATCTGGATAACATAATGAGAACACACAATCCTGAAAATACAAGAAGTGCATCCTTCACTAGGTGTTTTTGGAAGGAGTACGGAGTACCCCCCAACAGACAAAAATTCAAATCTAAATTATATAACAGAACCCCGTAAAAGCTGAGACACGATAATGTCCAAAGGCAGCTCAAAACAATAAGTTTAATTAAAAAACAGTCCTTAGACTAGTTTTCAATAAAACTGGGGGCAAATATGTAGATGACAAAATAAAGCATCCACCACAGAAGGCAACATGAACTGGACGAGAGGTACTGCAAGTCCTGTATGACGACCAAGAGGAGGATCATACCAAGGTACCAGAGTCCGGATAGGCGCAAAGGCTGTGGATACAGAACCTGACACGACCGAAGGCGGTTAAGCAAACAACGGAGACTGCTAAGGAGACTACAAGGTTCTGTCATCCAAGAGGCGGGAATGCGAGCGAAACAATCAGATCTAAGATATTTATCTGATGTATATACTAATTCACCCCTAAACTTGTATTCCCGTCGTCTTTAAAAAGGACTGCCATGCCTCATCTGTAAACCAAGTAATCCATTAATGAGAAAACAAGACTAGAATCTTTCTCTCTAAACAATCTCTCTCTTTACTTTACTGTTATGATGGTTAGTTGAAGCAACTTGTTCACATCACATTATCGATCCAGTAGATTCGTTGACTAGTAGAAGATTAGTAGATCAAAGTAAAGTCTAATTATCTCTTAGAATCACCGGATTCACACCGGATAATTGGTGAAGGTATGATCTAAACCTAATTTCGTATCTTCAAAGGGAATCCCAAAAATTCAAATGATGCATCAGAGCATCCTCAGAGACAGATTTCCTTTTTTTTAAAACAGGTCCTGCAATAGAGCCTTGCTCGAAATTATGATCACAGACCCTGACATTTGTACCAGGTTCTGCAAAGTTATAGTTAACAGGAAGATCAGAAAAATGGGGAGGATAACCACATTTGATAGAAACGGTTTCCACCATTCTCTTCCGATTATCGGGATATTTTTCAGTTTCTAAAGACTTGAAGAATTCTTTCAACCTTGCCTCAACATCTCTATCAAACCTGTAGGAAGCTAAAACAAAAATATAATAATAATAATAATAAATAATCATAATAATAAAGGAAAAACTTAAATAATAAATAATAATTAAAAAAATTATAATTAAACGACTTAAGTGATTAATTAAACTTACATGAAAACGGATCTAGATTAAAAACAGTACTAAGGCGATCATCATCATTGGTCAGAGGCCTACCAAATTGCCACATACCAGAGATGATGATCGGAGAATCAATTTGGTCCTCAACAATGTCTTCATCATAAAATTCGAAACCTAAACTACACCAAGGAAATCTAGATTCAATATAATAAAAACCGGAATCTTTACTAAGTTTAATAATGTATCTCTTAACAAGATGATGAGAGCCACTACACCATATTTGGGGGGTAGCAATGGTGCTCATCTGTTGCTAAAAGTGTTAGAAACGGGGGTCGGCCGTTGCGATTCATGGTGTGACGAATTTTAGCAACGGTAATGTTGTCGTTGCGTCTCATGGGTAGCAACGGTACTAGCAACGGACCAGTTCAGCCGTTGCTGGATTTTGCCCGCAACGGCCCTGTTTCCGTTGCTTAATTTTGCCCGCAACGGCCAGCTTTCCGTTTCTTATTTTCATCAGCAACGGCCTATAGACCGTTTCGAATATTTTGTCCAGCAACGGCCCATTGACGTTTCTAAATTTTTACCAAAGTAAAAAAATAGACCAGGTCAAAGACTGGCGGACCTTGACTTTGACCTGGTCAAAACAGGGTCAGTCAGACTTTGACCTGGTCAAAAACTTTCAATAGACATTTCAAAAAATTCTGACACTTAGCCAAAATCATACTTCATACACATACAAAAATTTCATACTCTAGTTTTCTTGTTCTTACACTTAGCCAAAAAGACAAAAAAAATTCATACATTCGGATAACTGAAAATCAGCGTTCTTGTTGTTCTCTAATACATAAAACCTAACTTCAGTATCCATACTTGTACATTTAGACCATACTTGTCATTAATGGTCGATGTACCTAAGTTTGTGCTATCGCAAGTAAAGAGAACTGACCATTTTCATATAGAGATTAATCGAGAATTCAGTATAAACATCTCTATTTGAGTATCTCAAGTGCAGTACATATGCAACCAAAAGGAATTGATGGCACACCATACCAGCTCTCCCGCAAGTTCATATAGAGATTCATCGAGTGTAGCCTGCACCAAATTGAACTCCTTCGTCATTACACTGTAATTAATGAAGCTACACATAGAAAAGTAGGACAAAGAAAGCAGGGCCTATGGAATTAATTGCTTTACCTGCAATAAGCGCAGGGCACAGTACTGGCTGACTGCAGGACCTTCAAGCTTAGCAATCACCTGTTCCATTCATTACGACATTAAATGAAAAACAATTTAAGATGCAATCATTTTTGTTTTTCATCATATGAAAGAAACAAAGACAAGCTGATAGAAAGAAAACCTAAAAAAGAGGGTTCATAGAAGAGGACACTAAATGGCACTTCTCATGCATGAAGGAGATTAGGAAGCAAAAATGCAAAGGCACTTTCAACTCAGAAGATAAGACATGGAACATCACTACAGCTCCATGGGTGTCCACTTGGCTTCAAGATTTCTGATGGGGCAAAAGTTACTGTTACGCTTACCAGTATATAGCATGCTGCAGTCCTATACCATCTCCGCTGAAAGCACTCATCGAACAACCTAGAGTTAAAAAGAATGGAAGAATAAGTTAATAACCATTACGATAACTAACATTCAGATTCCACACTTAAGAAAACATAAACAGATCCATAAATCAAAAATGCAGCAAAATCCAATGCCCCAAACTAATCTCAGTTCCACAAAACCTCATAAATTACCCAGAAACAACAACAAAAATTATCAAAAAAAATCAAAAAAAGAAGGATTTTTTGTTATATACCTGCTATAGTACCAGAACAACAAGAACAAACTCAAGAGAAGAACCTAAGTCTCCTGTCGTTGATTCATCCCAGCCAACCTACAGCAGTTATATTAGGTTTATCAAATGCGGAAAGACTAAGAGTACAGGTTATTGAAAAGATAGTTTCTCCTCCTCAATGGTAAGAAAGCACATGAACTCGCGCAGATGTACCTTGACCGACCGCCAGTGAGAATTTGGCCAACGAACAGGATCCTGATCCACTATGCCAGTTATAGTTCCCATGTATCTGATGGCAAGAGTAAAAACAAATCATAAAGATACATATTTGATGGAAATATATCTTGGCAAACTAAAGAGCTTCAATATCATACAAAACTGAGTGCTGATAAAGAGTTTTAACAATATACTTCAATCTTAATGCGAGAAACCTCTAACAACACAAACATACAAGAAATCAAACTCATTCGACTATGTAAGACTGTACTACTAAAATACCTACGGACGCTTGATTCTTCTGTCTCAAAGAGTATGCGGAACCGCATACCAACTTTCACACGAGACAAAAATATTGGAGTATATGAAGAAAAAAACCAGTAAAATGAAGCTTCACAGATGCATATAGATTCTATAAACTAAGTAGAATGTTACCCACACCTTTTTTTCTCATCACCCAAGTATTAATATTAAAACAATCATTTGGGGGAAATAATAATGGAAAGGAAAATTCAACACCCAAAATAATCTTAGATTTACAAACGATAGCCAAAAATCAAGCAAATGATTTCCAGAGACTACTGAATCCAATTCATTTAGCTCGTCAGAAATAAAATTCTACGAGTTTTATAGAACAGATCAAGTCAATAATCGAAATAAGGATTTATAACAAAAATGAAATTATTACCTCACAGGTTTGTTGAAGAGCATGTCTCTGAGTAACAAGTGCACCAGTTTTCAAGACCTTACTGATTGGTGAGAGTTTAGAACTGAAACGCCCAGACATCGCCATTCGAAAAAGAGTTTCTACTTGTATTTGAGAAATTAGAGAAAATGAAAGAGATGTTATACGAAGAAATCATCATCACTGAAGTTTTCCCTAATCGCTGCTCAAGAAGACGAAGAGAATTTTTAGGGTATCGATTTTTTAGGGTTTTTTCGATTAGATCTGGTATGGGTTTTGAATATGGAACAAGGATTAACAAGTTAAAGTACTGATTCGAAGCTTTTAGCATGAAATCTCTGTGTGGCTGCATAAAGAGAGTAGAAGGTGCTCTGCTCGATCTGGAGGAAGAAGAAGAAAAAGAAGAAGAAGAAGAGAAGAAATGAAAGAGATTGCGGTGTGTGGTTAGGGTATAGATAAGATAAGATAAGATAAGATTTTTTTTCTATTCATTGGGCATAAATATCTGTAAGGTTTAAACAAGTTGGGTACAAAAATAATAAAAAGTGTGGGGAGGTGTTTATGCCCACACACTTACTTCGCACGCGTAATAAATAAAGAGTTGCTATTAGCAACGTGAACTGGGCCGTTGCTAGATTCCGCAACAGCCCAAAAATCCGCAACGGCCCAAAGAGTTGCTATTCCGCAACGGCAGTATTACCGTTGCTACTCAGTGTTGCTATTCGCCAAATTTGGTGTAGTGAGCCAACTCGCAGATCAGATAACAAAAAGAATTATGATCAATAATCCTGGACATAAACCTATAAAATCGAGAATTCATCTGGCCAGGAGAACAATCATTCAGATCTAAAAATTCAAGAGTTATAGTTGGAATTGGGACCAATAAACCATTAATAAGATGGGATTTAGAGAGTAAAAGTTCGTCGGATCGAATCTGATCATGATTAATCTCTGGTAATTTCAGATTATGCAAAATAGGACGACGGATAGACAGTTTAAGGCCAGAAGGAAGAGATTTCTCAAAGCATGACAAGTCTTTCACCATGTATTCTTTTGTATCCATTAGAGAAACAATTTTTCTTCCTCTTCTTTTTCTCCATTCAGAAAATATATATATAAGAATATCATGAGGAAAATAAATATAAGGATTTAAGAAATAAGCGAACACAGAAGTACAATTGAGGAAATAATAAAAATCATGCAGAACCTGTTAAAATTTATTCTATAAGAAAATAAAATTTATTATAATAATAAAAAATTAAAGTATAAGTCATCATAGTAGTCAAAAGTTCCAAATTAAAATCTTTCAGATCACAGGCATTAACGGAAACAATAAACCCTAATATGGTCTACTCAGGTCCAAATGTTAAGCATGGAGCTCAGTTGGGTGATGGTGGTCGTGAGGAATTCAACACTAAACCTGACTTTATGACTGATATAGAAGACCCAAATATAGCATACAACAGGGTTAGTCGAAAGTAGTTTGGGCCTGCGAGTCCAATTTGGGACCTGAGTGTCCATTTATGGGGCCTGTGTGTCCAGTTTTGGGACCTACGTGTCCATTTTATGAGTAGTTTTAGGGTCTCCTAGCTGCCATCCCTCGAGTGTTATCTCGTGTAGCTAAGTTGGGTAGATAGTTGTACAGTCCCTTGCTATTAGGTCCTCTTTAGGCTGTTAGAGAGGATCTATATATAGCTCAATCATTGTAAATTTCCCCTTGTTGAAATTGAATGACCGATTAGCAGGTCCAAATGTTATATGGCAGAATCTGATGCCATATAGCACAGACCATTGCTATCATTAAATAGCTAAGACTGATCCTGGTAAAGAGCTGCCCTGATCAAAATCAAATACAAGCTCAACCCTGAAGTTCAAATGACAGCACAGAAAGAGATCCTGGCCAGGTATCTCGAAATAAGACTGTCCGCACCAATTGAGATAAGCTATATTCTCAAATGGGAAGAGGTAAAAAACTCTATTAATAAAAACAGCAGAAGAAAGACAAGAACTGACTACGGAAGATAAAGACAAATTACACATAACCTGTAAAAGAAAGGTGCAAATGATGACAAAATTAAAAAAATTATATATGATCAGGACTAACAGCATATAACATATAGTCCACATCGTCTAAAACAACATGTTTCGCAGAATATGTAACATTAGACGAACAACAAGATTTAGAATCTCCGCCTAAAATAGAAAACCCATCACAAATCTTATTATTAGTCTCCAAATTCAAAGTTTCATCTGCTGGCTTTTTCATTAATTGAAGCTTCAAAGCAGCAATTTCATCCTTCAATCGATCTCTTTCAGTTTCTAAAGCAGATTTTTCACCTGTTAACTTTGAAAAATGTAATCGCCTGCGCTCCAGTTCACCCTTCAATTGTGTGTCATGATTAGTAACATCAAGAAGTAAAGTTTCCAAAAGCTTTGATTGTTTAAGCAAAGTACTCTTCTCAGTTTCAGCTGAAACAATTGACACCTCGAGAGAACCAAGCTCATCAATTGAATGCCTATAATGAGATTATATTTCAGTAAGTTGGCACTTCAAGCCATAAACTTTAGATTGCAAAGCGATGTTAGCTGATGTTACACCGGGAGATCCAGAAATAAGATTTTCCCGGTATGAGATCTCATCCTTAGTAGTCGACAAGTTACCTTCAGAGCACTCAATCCTCTGATAAAAATTGACTAGATCAGTCAGAACCTGAAAATAAATACATAAGTTAATCATGAACAAAACAATGAAATCCAACACTGAAAGCTTATAACAGAGCGAAAATTCAAAAAAAATACCTTTAAGAAATTCTCAGAAGAACAATTTCGATAGTCGTGAAAATTCATTTGATCAATACAGTAATGTCATCTACACGAGGAATTGAATTTAACACTAACAGGGGAGTATCATAACCCTCATGAATGGAAATCATTTTCTTAAGCATCTCAAAAACTTCAATGTTATTCTTCTGAATACGAGGGAGGTCTACTTCACTGGAATAACAAGAAAGACGAGAATAATGGAACTGCTTAAATAGTATTCCTTCAGAAAAATCCAAATCCACATTTCCTTGTTTTGAGGAATATAATTGAGCATTCTCATCAGAAATACATTTAACAGATCCTTCATTAAGGAAAGATTTCCCTTTTGCATCTACATGATATGAGCAACTCGGAACCTCCAAAACAGGTTCTGAAGAAATATTAGAAGTAGTAACAGGATCATCAGTACTTGTAATAACAGTTGATGGTCCAACAGCCATCAAAGTATCTAAACTCAAAGGAACGGAATACTGAATTCGGTGAATGGATGCATCAAAATCCCCCGCAACTCTACTATCTCTCAAACCAGCGGTATGACTCATACTTAATATTAATGCTTGATACATCAGGAGAACCAATACTATGATAATAGTTCTGTATAAGAACAATGTTACTAGGAGGCAAAACACCTACAGTAAAATTTTTCACTTACTCATATGAACAAACAGATTTCAAACACTAAAGATAAAAATTATAAAAATAAAAAGAAAGATAAATAAAGATAAATTAACTTACAACGATAAGGAAGTTTTTGCGGAAGTAAAGACAGAAATTAAAGCCCATCAGGGACATCTCCCCACTCGCCGGTTACAAGTAATGGAAATTGATTGACAAATTGATCAAAAGTATTTGAAGACTCACAATACTCAATTCCTAATGAGATTTTACAATTTCTGGGATGAATTAAATATACATAAGGAAGCTCAGAAGACAATTGATAAACTTCATATCTCTGGAAAATATCAAGAGAAGTAATTTTATCTTTAACATCTGAAACATTGGAATTAAAAGAAGCGGCATTCCGCATCATCAAATAAAATTTGTTATCCATTTGACATGGCGACAGACCAATCAAAATAAGATATTCACAAACCAGAGAATCTGACGGAAAATCAATACTTCCGAGATGATATTGAGAAATTAACAGACCTCCGGGAGAAATTACTGACTGAGTAACATCGGAAATTAGGTTAAACCCTAAAAGGCGGGAAAAATTGAGAAAAGGATACTTACTGCCATAAAAATCCAAATCGGGTAGAATAGGTAAGTCAGACATTGTAATTATCTAAGAAAAGAAAGTAGGATAATGAAGAAGTACAGAATTTCTCTGCAAACAGAAGAAGATGAAAAAGATACAAAAGCAAAATGAAATTATGAATAAAATTATTAATATAAATGTTTTTAAACAACAGAAATAAGAGACACATGTCGGTCATGCTGGAAAAAGAGAATGTGAAAGGTCATGCAATACCTGCAAAAAGTAAAATTAAAATACAGAATCTACGAATTATCTCCAAATAACATAGTAAGTAAGGCAGAACTTGCCATCCTACAAATATAAGAAGTGCATTCTGCACTAGGTGTTTTTGGGAAGGAGTACGCAATACCCCCCAACAGACAAAATTTCAAATCTAAATCATATAACAGAACCCGCAAAAGCTGAGACACAATAATGTCCAAGTACAGCTAAAAAACACAAAGTTTAATTCAAAACCAGTCCCGAGACTAGTTTTAAATAAAGCTGGGGGCAAATATGTAGATGACAAAATATAGCATCCACCACAGAAGGCAACAGGAACTGGACGAGAGGTACTACAGGTCCTGCATGACGAATCTGAGGAGGATCAGACCGAGGTACCAGAGTCCAGATAGGCGCAAATGGCTGTGGATGCAGAACCCGACACGACTTAAGGCGGTTAAGCAACAACGGAGACTGCTAAGGAGACTACGAGGTTCTGTCATCCAAGAAGCGAGAATGCGAGTGAAACAATCGGATCTAAGATATTTATCTGATGTATTTACTGATTTACCCCTAAACTGGTATTCCCGTCGTCTATAAAAGACCTGCCATGCCTCATCTGTAAACCAAGTAATTCATTAATGAGAAATCAAGACTAGACTCTTTCTCTCTCAACAATCTCTCTCTTTATTTTACTGTTAGTATGGTTAGTTGAAGCAAATTGTTCATACTACATTGTTGCTCAAGTAGATTCAATCACTAGGAGAAGATTAGTATATCAAAGCAAAGTCTAATTATCTCTTAGATCACCGGATTCACACCTGATAATTGGTGAAGGTATGATCTAAACCTAATTTTGTATCTTCACCAGGATCAGTCTTAGCTATTTAATGATAGCGTTGTTATGTGCTATATGACGTCAGGTTCTGCCATATAACATTAGGACCTAAGTAGACCATAATAGGGTTTAGTTGTATCCCTTATCGCTATTTAATGATAGTGTTGCCTCTTGACTGAAAGACTTAATTTTTTGAGCTTTTTCTAAAAAAAATTTTTTGTATGTTATTCATTTATTAATATTATTATTATCTTATTATAATTTTTATTTTATTTGATTCACTTTCGGCTTTCAAGAAGCTAATGTAGTGAAGGAAACGATTCATAGCAGAATCTGTTTTGGAGAAAATGTTTTCTATGAAATAATGTTCTGTAGGTACTGCCTTTGAAGGTTGATTTTTGGCAGATGTTGTGTTTTGAAGAAAATGAATTTGGGCATGAACTGCCTGTGAATTTTTTTTGCAGGTATTGTTTAGTGTACTAATAAGAAAATGATACTTAGTGACAGAATTTGATATTCATTTAATGAGTTATGCTCTCGAAGGAGCTCATATTTATTGATTAAATTGCTCTTAAAGAGCTAAATGTGCTCTCAAGGAGCTGATTTTCATTGCATTATTGCTCTCAAGGAGCTGTCATTTATTAATTAATTGCTCTCAAGGAATTGTCATCAGTGCCTCCTTAGGACTTTTTCAGGTTCTGGAGCTCTTTCTCCAAGTCATCATCTTTGCTTATGTTGCTTCTTCTCTTTTAGTTGCAGGTCCTGTTAAGTCAACATTTCACATCTCCACTTTTGGTCTTCTAATTTCTACGACTTTCTGGGATTTCAGTTTTTTTTTTTTTTTATCTTCTTCTGTAGTACCTTCTTTGTCACTTGGGCATTTATTCAATCAGCTTGTCCCCCTCAGTACTAGTTTCTTCATTTCCAGGTTGTTGAATTTTGGAATTGTCATCTTTTTGTTGCCTTGTGTTTATCACAGCTGGTGGCTTTCTACTGCCATAATTTGCTGAAACTTGTTTGCTTACCTTCAACTTAATAACCTCTTTGTTACAATACGAAAGTACCTATAACTTTGATAGGTGTCAGTTCAGATAAAAAATTATAATTATCAGAAATAACAAGTAAATATACTTGATATTAACCGTCTAGGCTTTTATATTCTTATTTCAGCATCTAAGTGGTCAAATACCTGCAACTCATTTTAAAAAGGTAGTTCTTCTTAACTTCAAGCTAGAGAACAATAACATAATATTAAATGTGTTCTATGCATTTCAATTATTCATTTGTACACAAACTCAATTGAGTCTAGTGCACTAAACTTCAAATCTGAAGACTCATATATGTAGATGACAAAATATAGCATCCACCACAGAAGGTACAGGAACTGGACGAGAGGTACTGCAGGTCCTGCATGACAACTCAGAGGAGGATCAGACCGAGGTGCCAGAATCCGGAGAGCGCAAATGGCTGTGGATAGAGAACCCGACACGACTTAAGGCAGTTAAGCAACAGCGGAGACTGCTAAGGAGACTACGAGGTTCTGTCATCCAAGAGGCCGGAATGCGAGCGAAACAATCGGATCTAAGATATTTATCTGATGTATTTACTGATTTACCCCTAAACTTGTATTCATGTCGTCTATAAAAGGCCTTCCATGCCTCATCTGTAAACCAAGTAATTCATGAAAAAGGAGGGGTACCGAAATACTACCAACTTTTCGTTTTGGCTC
>JAJJMA010270694.1:0-40476 GCA_023529015.1 Papaver nudicaule | reverse complement strand
CCCAATGCATGCCATAAATCACTGCCATAACCTCTGCCAAGTAATTTGTTTGATCACCCAAACCCATCAACACTGCACCAAGAACATCACTGCTATGGTTGCGAGCAATAACCCCCAAACCTGCAGAACCAGGATTTTCTGTTGTAGTTCTATCACAGAAAATCATCAACTCGTCTTCCTCAGGTGGAAGCCATGAACACTGCAACTCAATACGCCATTTGGTCTCTCTTCTATTGACTTTGAAGTAGTTCAGAATATGCACATCTTCACCAGCTCTCACAGTCAGTTTGAATCTCTTAGCATTCTCATGTACAGCTCTGTAAACCTTACTCTTCAGATTATACTCTTTAATTTCCTTGTCCTCATACCACAGTTTGTTCCTCATTCTCCACAGTTCATTCTTTATAGACATATTAGCAACAAGCCAAAATCTCTTAATCAGTGGAGCTCTAAGTTTTGCATTGTTATAAGATTCCACCAGATCATAGTTAGGTTTAATCTTAAACAAGTTTTCAGCCCATTGCCATAAATTTCTAGCCACACTGCAATTCCATAATATGTGCTTGAGAGAATTAACACCTGCATAGCACATTCTGCATGTATCGTCGTCATCCACCCCAAATCTAGAAGAAGCAGCTGCTCGTGTTGCACAACACTGAGGTCTAGCAAACTTCCAGTTTTGAGCTACAAGAGATGGGTGAACACCCTTACACCATAACAATTTAGCTTCTCTGATTTAAGGCCATTTCTTTCTGACAAATTCTCTGGCAGAACTGACAGAAAAAACCCCTTTAGCATCGGGCATCCAAATACGTACATCCCTACCTCCCGTAGGTTTTGTTAGAGCATTGGTATCAATTCCCACAGAAACCATCATCTCCTTCAGGCCTACAGGGATTACCCACTCACCATCAACAATTATCTCACTCACTTTGCAGTTTAAAAGATGTCTATTGTCACCATGAATTCCCCACACACTGGACAAATGCCTGTTGGGGTAATATCCTGTGAATGTAGAAGGTCAAAAGTAGGAAGGCCTTATGTAATAGTTTTCCACAAGAAAAGCCTGATTTTTTGAGGGCAGCTCATGTTCCAAATAGACCTCATGAGCTGATTAGTCGCAGTACATTCCGCAGTCAGTGAAGCCGAAGACGATTGGATCAGCTTTTATAACCCGTGCTGACTGAATACTCTCCAGATTTAGTGAATGGCCAAACAAAGTGATCTTCTTGTTGTTGTTGTGGAAGATGAATAGTCAAAATGCGATGTGCATGTTCCAGAGGAAACAACTGAAACAACAATTGTGTGTCCCATGTATTGAAGTCTGTTTGTATGAGGGAAGCCACAGAATTTTCCGGAGCAGGAGAGTTAGGTAGTGCCTCATGAGTGGTCTGCCCGGTATCCAGTTGTCAGAAATACTTGTACTTCGTCCATTGCCGATGATAGAAAAAGCATGACGGCGAAGAAGAGGTGCCACTTTCGTCAGACCACACCATAACGGACTAGCTGCGGAAGGTGGAGGAGGAAAATCAGGTAGTTGCTGATGATTCTGTAAATATATGCTCCTGCACATCCACGTCCACAAGGAATCCGATTGTCGATATATTTGTCATGCACGTTTGAGTAGTAGAGCTTGATTACGTTCCCTTCTTTTCCGGACTCTCAGCCCTCCTTGTCTTGTTGGTAAAGTAAGCTTACCCCATCCTAAGGTATGCAGCCTCTTTGTGTGATTATCATGCCCCCAGAAAAAGTTTCTTGTGATCTTATCAATTTGTTTGTGGACTTTTGCTGGTAGAAGTTGTGTCTGCATAACGTGATTTGATGTTGGTGTGAGATGTGTTGATCAATTGTAGCCTGCCTGCCTGATTGAGACACTTGGACATCCAGCCCTTGGTTTTCCTCTCAAAAAATAAAATCCAGCTACAAACAATGTAATTCTACCATTGTATCCACCCACAACCCATTTTCTCACTGCCTGTCTTAACACGAAATATCATCGAACGTTTTATATATGGAAGATACCAAAGTCCACATATTATCACGTCGGGGAATATAATTCCATTGATAGGAAAAAAATTAGGGATAAATTTTGAATTGCATTTTTAAAACAAAATTTCTCCAAGATAAATGATGCCGCATTTAATAAGTTTCATCGATATAAAGAGAGAATTATAAATTGCCATTTGAAACAAAATTCCCTCATGCTAATTCTACCACATATAAACCCATACTTTGCAGATTTTTTTTTGTAGCACATATATCCAAGAAATATCTCTCTTTCTTTTTTGTTTTGCAAAATTTATCAAAAACGTTTTTTTTTATTGCAAATAAAAAAAAATCGTCTTTATTTCTATTCTAACTATGCCACTTTCCTACATTTAAGTTAACCCTAGATCCAGCGGTGTAAGATTTTTAAAAAGTGTGTAAACAGAGTGTAACAAATAAAATTAAATTCTCAACCAATCACAATCAAAACCTTAGTTACCCACGTGGGTGAGCGAATTCTATTGATTCACATCCATTGAATTAAGAGATTCAATAGCTCCTGAACGGCTGAAAATGTCCAGCCAATCAGAACCAAGATTCTAAAATGTCCGGCCAAACACGTTCTTATTTTTTTCACCCAGCTAATAAAAAAGTAGGTAACGCTCTTATTCAATGTGGATCGAGGGATGTTATTGAGTGTTTAAGTTGTTGATTAGCTTGGCTAATATTGGTCCACGACAAAAAAAAAATTGACCACCAAAATTTAAACCCATCCACACTAGTGGGCTATGGGATGTCCAGAAGTGATGAATATACTAAACTATCCTTAGATTCCTTACCATTACACTTAACTAGAAATCTAATTTTCCTAATCAATTTTCTGATGATAATCATATTCTCATTTCATCATAATCACAAGTATATGACCGCTGCCACAGTGGATGGGCCGCCCGTTCGAAGAAAACGACGAAAGAACAAAGGATTTGTAAAGCAAAAAAAAAATGTAAGCAAAACATATGTTCATACAAATTTGTATACCAAAATTTGTATTCAGTTGAAAATGTTTAGAATTTTTCTAACAATTTTATGTATAGTACAATTTCTGGCGGAACTTAACCGAAAACGCGACTCAAAACTCATACTTCTCTTTCCGATTCTTGACAAAAATGAAAATTGATTAATAGAGGTGAAGATTAATTGAGGAGACCATGCACATGTTTGCGTTTTACTCTTCACAAATCACAACAAACATGTATATATAGCTATGAGAGTTATCCTAATGATCTTGTAGGCAAAAAAAATTAAAATTTATATTGATGTTTATACTCACTGCGTAGATAATTTAAAGAGCTTTCTAAACATATAAATTTTGCGAAAATCCGACATGTATTTTAAAATATATTAATATTTTAAAATTACTAAAAGGTAATGTACAATTTTACCCCTCAACAAATAAAACATTTCTGACCCCTTGTCCTTTTTTATAAATAAGATCTGACGGCCATACTCGCTGGTTAGTTGAAATCCAACGCTCCAAATCTATTTTCACAACAGAATTTTTGGTTAGAAATCCAATCTTTTTGTTTCAAATTGAAAAAAAAAATCAATATTCATTTGACACAAAGTCACCCAAACTTACCTAAATCATTAGATATATGGTTGTTGTTTTACAGATTATTTGACTCTTATAAAATCGTTTGTTGTTGTTATTAATAAGAACCGATTCTGGTTTAAAATCTCAATTGAAAATGTTAATCGTTTTATGTATGGACGCCTATTATGTACATAATAATTGAGAACCTTTCAGCTAAATCCATCGGTCTTATGCAATATGGAACCTGAAACAAGTGCTCAAGTTATGGACGCCGAGAAAAAGATAGAGAGAATGAAAAAGTCAAGGCAGAGAGAGGCGATTTTCTAGCGACGCTGACTTCGGTCAAGCCAAAAAAATTCTTCTAGATCTGGATTATTTCTTCTCCGATTGTGATTCTTAGTTGTTTCTTTGGGTTCGATGGTTGGTGTAGACTGTCTATCTGGTTAGTTTCTATCCTGTTACTCCTTTTCTTGCTTTAATTTTGTTTTCAATGGGGGGAATTTCTAGGGTTTCTTCTAGATCTAATTTGATGAATGGGTCTGCAATTCGTCTCAAATGGTCTGAGATTTTGTCTTCAAAGAATGAGGATGGTGCTACTGCACCTTTGCCTTATGAAGCTCCTTCGATTATTGAGGGTGAGAAGTTGATGGTTTTTACTGATGAGGAAATAGAAGTAGATGTTCGTCAATGTGGAAACCTTGTTGTAGGTTGTTTTGTTGGTAGCAGGTTACCGTTCATGAAGGTGAAAAAGACGGTGCAGAGGCTCTGGAAGTTAAAGGGAGAGATTAAGATGACCCTTCTTGGGGATTCCATTTTTGTTTTTGAATTTGCTTCAACTGAAGATAACAGCATAGCTTTGGAGTATGGTTGTTTCTTCATTGATGGTCAAGTGTTTGTAGTAAGGCCTTGGTCTTTGTTGGTTGAGCAGGAACTAGCTGATTTGAAGACTGTTCTTGTATGGTGTAATTTGAGGAAGGTTCCGCTCCATCTGTGGAATGAAAAGGGTTTGGGAAAGCTTGCTAGCTTTATTGGAGTTCCTAAAATGCTTGATAAGAAAACTGCCACTAGGTCTAGAATGACTTATGCTAGGATTTGTGTGGAAATTGGTGTGGATTCTGATTTCCCTAGTCAAATTGATGCTATGGTTGGGAAGGTGAGGATTCAGGTTCCTGTGGAGTATAGTTGGAAACCTCAGAGGTGTTCTCATTGTTTGGTTTTTGGTCATACTCAAGAGAAGTGTGCTATTGCTGATGTTGCTGCTGCTGCTGTAGCTGTTGTTACTGCTGAAGTTGCTACCATTATTGCTGCTGCTATACAAGTGGCAGAAACTAGTGCTCAGAAGGGGAAGGTAGTTGGTGAAGATGAAGGGTGGACAGTAAAGAATTCCAGAAGAGGAAGGGGTAGGGGTAAAAATAATGTTAAGCATTCTATAGGCAGTGGTGCAAGTTTTGAAGGATCATCTAGTGGTGGCCTTGCCTATATGGTGGAGAACCCTCTGTATACAGAGAACAATTTCTACTAGCTGGATGTGGATGAGATTGGTGAGGGTATGGATGTGTGTATGAATAAGGAGAATAATGTACTGGAACCTAATGAGGTTTTGAGTAATGTAGCAGTGGGTATGGAGGTGTTGCTGCCTTTGGATGTTAGTAATTCAGGAAGATGAGAGATTTTTTCTCAGACTGGTAGTGAAGGTAGGGGATATGTTCTATCTCTGGTTAAGAATTTAGATGAGGGGAAGAAAGTGGATGATCTAGGTGGAGCCAGAGCTTACTTCATTCAGAAGAATTTAGTCCTAGGAAAGCCTGGTTTGGGTGTGAAGAGTGTAGATAAGAGGTCTGTTAAGGTGAAGAGATATATTTCAGTTGGTTAATAAGCTTATAAGGGTTATACTTGATTTCTGGCGAAAGATGCTCTCTTGAGGAAGAGTTGTAAGCATGAAGTTTATTGGATATTTATGCACAGGAGACTAATAGGGTTGTTAGGGTGGGATTTTTGTTAACGGTTTGGCAGATTTTGATTGTTAGGTTTTGGTTTGATAGCAGGGTCCTTGTAGACAGTTGTTCTCCTTTTGTTTTGTTTGTTTTTTTTGTTTTAGTTTTAAGGTTTTGGGTTCTCCTTAAACCCGGCGGATTGTGTCAAAACCAAAAAAAATAAAACAAGTGCTCAAGTTGCACCTACTGAATCAAGTGCTCAAGTTGCACTAACGGAGTATCTTCCTTCCCCAAGACCAATCTCAAATGATCACATTGATGCACCACCAGTTCGTAATCTTCGACAAAAGAGAGTTGGTGAGCTCGACGATGATGCTTGTGCCTGTACAATTTTATTTGAAGTTGAACGTCTCCGTCCACTTTTCGAAGGCCAATGGCGGACCGATCTTTGAACTAATCCGCAGCCGATTGCCTTTTAGAACAAACAATATCAGTTGAGTTTTATGTGTTTCGGAGTGTTCTTCTTTTATGTTATAGGTAGACTTAAACACTTATGATGATGAACGAATTATGGCTTTTAAATGTAAAAGCAATAGACTTAAATATAACAAACTCAGGACAATACTGGGTTTGTATAAGCTTCTGTATTAGCCGATTTTCGCAGTAACAACAATTTAATTTATATAACCATTCTATGTGTGTGTTGTGATACAACGATTAGAGGTAACCAAATATAGCAAACTCCTGTCCATTTTTTTACCTATAATCGGCGTTAGTAGACTCCATTATAAACCGATTATACTTTAAGATTTTGTGCCCGAATGATTCTGAAAAAGAGGGGATACCGAGATATACCACCAACTTCTTAATTCGTGAACCTAGTTGATTAGGTTGCTTGAACGTCTACCACCATCCACGTGTAGCTGTGGCTACCATTCATCTCGTTCGAATTTCGAGGATAAATGATAGATTCTCAGCCGTCAAACACGATTTGTCCTTCGCCGTCCACGTGTTCTACTTTGGCCTGTTCAATTATTACCATATTTTTCTTGTCCGATGGATTTTCAATCGTCAATTTTGATGCATCTATGGCCGTTAGTTTAGATGAAACTATGGCCGTTCATTTATATGGCCATTTTTTTCGGGTGCCGGATTGGGTAACAGACTTGATCTCATTACCCGAACCCGAATGGACCCCTACAGGTCATTTACACAAATGTAAATTAACACACAATCATGTTTTGCTCTGAAAATATGCAAAAAGAAAATGTCTTAACTATGTTCTAATAAAAGCTTGCAAGAGAAAATGTTTGGACTTTGCTATCAAAGTTTGTTAAAGAAACATGGCAGACCATCTATCTAAAACGTTATTGCGTTTGTTGCTTCCGTTTTTTAGATGCTCGGTTCTTTGGGATTTTTTTCTTGCAGCCCTGCTGTTACCATAATTGTTGCCTCTTGCTGTTATTCCTGGTACACCTCTGGCTACCATCTGGAATTGGATATACCTTGGTCGTCCTCTTTGGGATTTTTTTCTTTGCAGCCCGTAGATTATCAGGTTGTCATTTATTCATAGCATGTAATTTTGTTGCTTGTAGACTATCGACTTGTTGTTTGGCTTTTGAATGTTGTAACTCATGGTCTTTTGGTAGCACCACTTTTGTTGATCATCTTCTTTTGGCTCCTCGGAAATAAGCTTGTCAGTAGATTCAACAGGTACTCCGTGCTCCTCAGTATTTCTTTGAGAAGATTGTGAGGGTACCTACAGAAAGAGAGTAGTAGTTCATGCAAATCCAACGTGAATTTGTTGGTCATGCGAAGACCACATTATTAAAGAAATATCTTCAAGAATAAAGCAAGCAAGCTAAGCAACCAACGTTAACACCGCAAATCATAGTCTTTGGCCAACGAATGACAAAACCCTCTGCAGTTTCTAATTTTGCAAGATTTCCTGCTAGTACAGGTAAACTGTAGTTTCCATCCAATACTTCTTTGATTAGGACCAAGAAGCAGTCAACCTCTGCACGTGTTTCAAGTAAATGATGTTTTCTTGGTGATTTAAAGGCTCTGCCTCTAGCAAGGACTTTCTGCTTAGAATATCCATAAATATTGCACTCTCAACCCTGCAGAAATATACTGCCGTATGAACATCATAAATAAAAAAATATAAACCAATACGTATTTAATTGATGCATTTAAGACAACAAATACCAATGCGTATTGAGTTGGCGTAATATGAGATTCCCTTAGTACTCCAACTACTTTGTCTGCCAGCTTTGATGGACCATATTGAGTTATGGTACCCCGAGAACCGTTTCCAGTTAGTTGATCTCCAGCTTCCTTCCTATCTTTTTGCAGTTTAACATTTTTTGTAGGTACCTGCAGCAAGAGGGTTATTCTTAGGATTCATGTAGCAGATATTCCTAAGCCCTAAGTGGATTCAATGGTCATGTGAATGTAGTTGGTAAAATCCCCATAGTAGAGATTTTACCAATACACCCAATAATCATACAAGAGATTCACATAAACATAAAGATAAGGATTTATTGGTGATTTATGGTGGTATTATTACATGGATTTATATGAGAACTTAAGTGTTCTTCATGCTCTTGTGTAGAGGAGTAGTAGGGAAGAAGATGGAGGTAGAGGGAGAAAGTACTAGAGACCATCCCATTATTTTAGGGTTACATAGCTATTTATATGAGACCTATTTGACGAATTTACAATATTACCCTCAAAGGGAATCCTATGCTAGAGTTCTTCTATGGTGTATCTTCGCCTAGGAAAGTTAAGTTACATCGGCCTTGACTTGGCGCCACATAGCGGATACACTTCAACATCCAATAATCATAAGTCTTCCTCCTCCAACAAGCATGGACGGCGACTTCAATCTCCATTCTTCTAACTTCAGTGGCTAGTCTTCTACTGGATAAGGATTGCTGACGCGGATCCCACTGAGTCAACGAGTCAACTCTGACAATCTGACCACTCTGATCTTCTGACAAATGCTCAACCACTTCTCAGCTTTCTGTCGGTGACGTGTTCTTTACCCGCTGATCACAATTCACTCTTCCATTTTTCTAACGATATTTGCCGATGTAGCCTCAGCGGCAGTTGATGTAACCTCAACGGTATTTATTGATGTAATCTCAGCGGTATTTATGCTAATGTGGTCCTTGGCGTTCACCCGCTGATCTCCTATGCATGGTGATAAACCTAAAGCTTCTGTTGATGATTCTGTACTTCTCATTGATGGTCTTCTTACGTAGCCTCACCTCTAGGATGCTTTTATTTGTAGAATGCATTTTCTACACCTACATTTTGCCCCTTTGCTTATGGATGGTTCGCAGATTAATCCTTAAGCAAAATCTCCTTGAAGTGTCATCTGGTGCAGGTGGAGTAAGAAATAAAGTTTTCGAAGTAGCTTGGCTGGACCTATTCATGATTTGGATGGCTTTTGTTGGCGAACTGTCTTGGACGAATCTTCTGTTAGCGGTTATGGCTCTGACATGGATTGGCGTCTTGTCTTCAATCGTGCTTGACTAACTCTGAACTTTGGATTTTAGTGCGCTGATGTAAACTTGAGCGGATCTTCTATCTTCGGCGGATGACCATTGCTTGTTGAGAATACCGTTGTGCGAAAATCTATGGAGCTTTTTCTTCAATAGGCTGACAAGGTTCAGCGACCATCAATATGAAAGAGGTATTGATTGTTTCCGCCGTTCTTCAAATACATTTGTTGTTGAGTGTTGGTTGATGACAATTTAGGAGGCTTCAGCGATCTCTATTTGAAAGTAAATGCTTTGTCTGTTTCTTCAACTGGAGGAGATATGGAAAGTTTTGCAGCCCATGGTACACTTCGGCGGTCTTTGTTGTTGAGGATCCTGATCTGAATTGTTTGCCTGTGAATCTTCAGGGCGGTAATTGTATATCAACGGATTTTGCGAGTGACGGTTGATTGAATTTTTGTTGTTGCTGAAGGAACTGAGCGGAAGAGTACAACTTGCTTTAAAAATATATATCTATATTTGCCCCTACTCTTGCGCGAGGTTCTGAAGCAACGACTCTAAATTCAACGACTTGTGATTGACATGTCTACTTTCTTGCTTTTACCTCTATGCCTGCCTTGTATTGATTTAAAATCCTTGTATTCACCAAGTGATGCCCTGCAAATGAGTCATAGAGAAAAAAAGAAGTTTTGTATTTCATGTACATGGTTGCCCCTTTTTGCTTTGAAAAGTAAGGAATCGAAACTTTTGAAAGCAAAAACGAGTCAAAACTTCTGCATTTTATAAATGGCTCTGCCCCTGTTGGTCATGCTATGAATTTGTAAAATGCAATAGGAAACAATAACTCTAAGTAGTTATGACATGCTAATATAATAATTTGGGTAAGTGATACTTATCTCTCAGCGGTTAGATGACTATTGTTTGTTTATTACTAAGTTCGGCGGGTAACATAAGATTGAGTCGCTGCCCCAGCGTGTATCAACTTGTAGTTACCAATTTCACCTCAGCGAGAATTCGTGGTGTTCAGCGGGTATTTTGTTGTAAAGTCGCCGATCCATTTGAATGAAATTATAGCGGTTACTCAAATTCAAGATTGTACTAAGGCATATAACAAAGCAAATTTGAAAGGTAAAAGATAATATTGTAGATGCAAATAGTAAGACAAACTTAGTGATCGTGCCCCTGGCATGGTTAGTAACTCATAAGGGAAGTGGAAATGCATTTGTAATGACTCATGTGTCACTATTGAGCGTATAACGAGATGTTTGCAAAGTTTGTGATACTTAGCTTGTTTGTTCAGCGTAAAGTAAATGGTTTGGCGGTTGCCCCTTGGTCAATTTGAAAGCATTTGATGTTACCATATCTATCAGTTGATATCCAACTTAATCATGTGCAGGTCGGCGACATATGTACCAAGCTTGAATTCTTTGGCGAAGACCGTTGTAATCAGCTCCTTGTCTTCTTAGAAAGCGGTGATGTTTGAAGTTCCTGTAGGTATGCTCTATCCACGCAATTTGAAAGCAAAGTTAGTTTTTCCGTTGTGTATGCTTAAAATCATGGCGGGGTAATGCAAAGGTACCAATATATGTTTTTCCGGTGACTCAATTTGAAGCTGAAGAACACCATATAAACTCAGAGTTATAGTATGCTGAGATAAAATTATTGTAGTGCTTTTTATTATGCCCCTGGATGGCTGCCGTGTTATGTAAATGTTGATGGCGACCTTTGCCGAGTTCGATTGTTCGTCCAAATTTTTTTTGTGAGGAAGCATGTCTTTCAAGCAATGCTTGAAAATAATGAGATGGAGAATTATTATGCCGCCGAAGAAGATGAATTCCTTGCCAATTTCTCTTGTTTTTAATCCTTTTGAGGATCAGATACAATCTTTACTTTGCTTTCCCTTTTACCGCCGGTATAATCGAATCCATTTTATTTTAATGATGAACTGACATCATTCTTTCTTAGCCACATCGCACCCATTTTCGCTATACATTGTTACTTGTGCCCGTCGGCGATCTATTATAAGTGGTAGGTTTGCCAAGAGGGTGGTTAGTGCCTCCGGGAGTCTTATATTTTTCTGCCAGCACTTACAGATCAACAAGTAACGCGTCAGGAGTTATAGCACCAGTTAGCCAGATTTACTATTAGTCAGACATCTAAAATGTTTCGTTATGCCCCGGCGTATGACTTTCATGGCAATCTTGCCTCATCATATGGCTATTGAGCCTTGTAATTTTCTTGGCAATTTTGCCTCAGTATATGGCTTTTGAGCCTTGTAATTGCTTGGCAATTTTGCCTCAGTATGTGGTTTTTGAGCCTTGTAATTTTCTTGGCAATTTTACCTCAGTATATGGCTTTTGAGCCTTGTAATTTTTCTTGGCAATTTTGCCTCAGCGTATGTCTTTGTAACTTTGAAGATATTTGGCATTTTCGCCTCAATAGGACCTTTTTGGTCAGGAGCAATTAACTCATATAGTCGGCGAAGCTCATTGGCTTATTCTTTCGGCACTTTTTCACTGAATAACTCATATAGTCGGCGAAGCTCATTGGCTTATTCTTTCGGCGCTTTTTCACTTGTGTGCTTTATCGTGAACTGTTGTCATTCCTCAAAGACAAAAATATATCGAGAATATGGTGGGGTGATAATATTGCCCCATGGGTTAGCGGTAATCGCATAGTATTCAAATAAATTACAAAAATTAAGTCTGATTGAGATTTTGCCCCAGCTGCTCTCTTGGGTTGAGCGAGGTGGATTCCTAAGTATAATCATGGTTACATTACACTGCGCGTCACCGCCATATGTAATCATTTGGTTTGGTTTCAGCGGATCTTGGAAAACTTTGCATCTTAAACTTAGCAGCAGGATGCCATTTTGGAGATGTGAGACTATGCAGTCGCTATGTCCTCACACCGCTGATCATTTTGCACAAATGAACTAGCACGTTTTGCATGTGATATGGTAGCGTGCTAAGTTGTGTCGTGATGGAATTTTTAGATGATCTAAAGTATTTGGAAATTGTAGTATGTGACTTAGAAGTCCGCCGAGTCATAATTTTGGTTGTAACATGAGATAACAATGCGCTAAGCTATAGTGGCCGGTGACATAAAAAAATCTTATTTCGAAATCCAATTCATATTTAAGAAAGATAAACTGAAGTGGTAGGAAATGCTTATCATTTATTTGAGTCAGCGGAAGGAGTATTTCAGTGGTTGTAGTCGAAGTTCAGTGATTCCCGAGTTCCCGCTCACAATTCGCCGTATAGCTTATTAAGTACCTGAGATTTTTAATAACAAATTAGAAATGTAGAATACCAAATTAGATATTAGGGTGCCTTAAACAGCGAGTTATAAATATGGTGCTACTAAGGATGACAGTGTATTGAATTAGAAGAAATGTGGACTTCCAACTTTAGCATATGTAATTTTCTTATATTGATGTCGTCGATGTTCTCAATTTCAGCTGCAAGAAAAAAAGAAATGTGGCCTAATGACGGCAAACATAATTGTCAAATGCATATGCTGAATTAAATATCCTAGTAAGAAGATTCATAATATAAGGTTCAGAAGTCTCCCCTCTGTGTTGTACGCCCTTTAGGACTTTGCTGATCTGAGCCGGAAGAGGATCTATCGAAGTATATTCTTGCATTCATACTGATCGGCGACAAGAAAGTAATTGCTGCACCAGGATTTGAAATTTAATGGCGCTTAGTAGACAGTAAGCTGAAATTTAATGGCGCTGAATTTAGTGGCGCTGAAATTTAATGGCGCTGAAATTCAATGGCGCTTAAATTTAATAGCGCTGAAATTCAATGGCGCTAAAATTTAATGGCACCTAGTAAACAATAAGCTGAAATTTATGGACCAAAAACTTTAGAAATTCTCCCCTTTTTTGGTGAGCTAACTAGAGGGTCGGCGAGAGGAGAGTGACTGCTGCACTAGAAGTTGAATTTCCGCTGTGTTCCATTTCCTCATCATACATATCTACTCAGCGGGTAGGCATGAATGAGCCTCAAAGCATCAGCAAAATGTTATGTATGAAGTGTATTTTTCAAACTGTAGATAACTGAAAACATAGCAAAATGCGTTAAGCACCAATGTAACCAACTTGCTAGCGGGTAAAATAAAATAATGAGGTTTTTTATCTTAGTTGTAAAGAACATGTGAGAAATGATCTATGGCAATGAACGAAAGATTGAAAAGAATCAAAATACGGAGTTTAGAATCTTCCCTCTTATAATTTTGCTCCTGTTTTATAACTTAGCTAATCCAAGATGATTAACCTTATTAAGAAAGAACCAACTGCCCCCACAGGTCGATCTAATGTGATGTGGGATGGAGCTTTACCCTTCCCATTCTCTAATACTTCTTATTATGTTTCAACTTCTTACAACACTTAGAGAAATTTGGTAACCTTCTATATGAGTGACATATCGAATGTCCGTGCACTTGACAAAAATATTAGAAATACCAGGCCATATATCTATACATTCATGTGAGAAATAAGGTAACATGCTTGTTAGCCTAACTTGATTACTCATGGCAGTGGGAAAATAATGGAAGTTAATTTAAGAATCTTCCCTTTATGTGCAGTTTGTACACAGTTGACCCCATTTTCGTCCATTGACCTTGTGCTGCAGCACACTTGTGCAAATGGGGCTTGACGTTGATTCGAAACCAGCCCTTCAACACGCCTGCACTGCCCCTATCCGTTTATCATTTTTATCGTTCCACCGAAGTGCTATAACGGGTGAGAGTACCTGTAGCTTATAGACAAAGCAAATGGGTGCAACAAAACATACTAATGGAGCTAGATAGTTGAAGTATACTACTCCGAATGGTTTCAGATTTAAGTCATGTGATTAATACTTGATTAGGATATACTGTAACCAGATGGTAACATCATATGTCGTATACTACTAGCATTAGATGTACCGTGATGACAAGGAGAATTTGAAGGAGTTGTAAGCATAGAGTTAAGGGGTTCTCCCCTTTTTTGTAATCGATTCGGCGAAAGCGGATTGGCTGAAGGTCTCAGCGTTGCTACAGCAGGTTGATTTGATCTCAGCGAACTTCTCATCTAATGTTGTTCCAGCATTTCCACTATCAGCGAGATGGGAACTCAGTTTTGGACTGATGACGTCGACTTGCCACAAGGCTG
Source organism: Papaver nudicaule (assembly GCA_023529015.1). Taxonomy (NCBI): domain Eukaryota; kingdom Viridiplantae; phylum Streptophyta; class Magnoliopsida; order Ranunculales; family Papaveraceae; genus Papaver; species Papaver nudicaule. The sequence continues at coordinate 26,298 of JAJJMA010270694.1, read as the reverse complement.
CTGGAAAGAGACAGTTCTCCCTGGCATCATTTTTCGAAATTGCTGTTTGCAACGTAACATTGACGACGCAGCTTCCCTCTTGCTGAATTATTTTGATGTGATTCACAACTGTGTCTCGACGACCTTAACAAAGTGGTTACCCCCTGACTGGTGTGCACCCCCAACAAAGGTTCCAGTACAAATGAAAGCGCCTGCAACTTATGGAGTACGTCATTAGACCTAACAGGATATAATAATGGACTCTCCCACTAAGGTGGTATTCATACTAGGCTGTACAGTAGTACTTAAGACAACAGTAGAAAAGGTAAGAATAAAAATGTTCTAACTTGCTTAATGCTTAGCCGTGTTCTACTACTTAACTATCTATCTTCGCTAACACCTTACATCCTAATCTTGTGGAGTAATTGTAGCTTTCAAGAGAAAATAATCCAACTACACATGATTTTTACTGATAGAAATTTTTAGAAATAAAGGATAATTTCAGGCCATGCCGTTTACTGTTTTAACTTTGTTATTCATAACAACCAGAAGAGAATAAACATCACAGTTTAGAGACTTCCCTTTTATGTGCAGTTTACTGTTTTTACTCCATGAGTCAGCGGATTCCGAGAGTGAACTCATGTTGGATTGTCTACTTGCCGAAGTCATTCAATGTAGCTTGTTGGGTATGGCTGGTGCAGTTACTATCAGCGACGTAACATTTGCAAATGCACTTTCCTGCCATTTTGGTGTTCATAACCCACTAGGCTTGACGGTGAACTGTGCCCTTTCTCGTATGGGTATCTCGCCGTCACACTAAACCTCAATTTCACCAAACCACCACCAAGAACACCGTTCCTCTTGTGACACCCTTGAAGAATTCTCGAATCCAAGACTTGGATTAGCGTCATTGAAGCTTGCATCTACATTGGTGAAGCTAAGTTGATGACGGTGTATTGGCAGAGAGAACAAAACACCATAACTGCCTTGTTAATATTGCAAACCCAGCACTACCACTACTACTTCAGCGTACGTTACTCATGGCTAGAGAACCCAGCGAGAAGGCTGGTCTGAAGTGGGTGGTTCTCAGCGGGATGGGGATTGAGACGAAAACTTGGCGTCAAATTATGATTGTGCCTTGCCGTTCTACGAAACTGCCAGAAGCTCTCCCTAAATCAGTACCACTTTCTTCTTGAATTTGACCCCAAAATCCACAAACTCATACCCAATTTCCTTTTGTAAATCAGCACCATAAACCTGTCTTTGCCCTTTGTCAAACACTCATCAGCAGCTCCATATCTTTCTCCAACTACGCTAACTTCAAAAGCCCTTTGTAAGCAATCATTGAACCCAGAAAACCAAGATAAACCTCAGCAGCATAGTAGGAACAGCGGCAATAGCAACATAGTAGGAACAGCGGCAATAGCAACATAGTAGGAACAGCGGCAACAACAACATAGTAGGAACAACAGCAAGTTTAGTCAAGTAAATCTTGATGTTGCTGCAGTTGCACACAAACCGCTGATATTCTTTCCATTTCACTGAACTCCAAAACCATATTGTAATCCCCAAGTATGCAATCACCATAGCAGCTGTGACTCGAATCATCACAACAGGAGTACGCTAGCTCTAAACCTATACATCAATCCTCGATGCTCCTTCTTGATGTCGTGTATTGATGATGATACTCCTCAGAACTGCAATCTCGCCATTAAGAATATCAGCCATTTTTGTTCATAAAAGAAACTCTCTTTACACCTCTCTGCAAATAACAAACTCAATTAGTGAGTACTCAGTAATCAAGAATAAGAGGATACCAAGCTATGAGAAAGAATTCCCGAAACAGATCTAAATGGGATATTAGCAAAATTTATTTGTCTCCGAGTACAGAAAATGAAAAAAAATAAAATAAAGAAAATCCAAAATCTGCCTAGAATCGAAAAGGCTTGACTGGGTTTGGAAACTTAGATCAGCAGATTATGGATCAACAATCGAAAACCCTTTTTGATTCAAATTTTGCAACAAGAATCAGATTTTTTAAAAGTAAAACCTATGTTTGTTACGAAAAAGTTTAATTGAGTTTTGTTTTAAACATCCAAATCTAAGTATTCAAAGACAAACAAAAGAGGAAGGAATCAGTCTTGGTTGTCGGTGATGATTCTTTTAATTTCGATCTGATTTGCTGTCCTCTTTTATCTGAACTCCAGGGATGCTTTCCGTCTACAATGACTTCTGTAACTCATCAAAATTGCTTCAGATCTATCCCAAATTCGTCTGCTTTATCACTGAGATGAAAAAGAAAATCATATCTTCCTCTCGGTGCAGAAATCTTCAAATCCTTTTTCTCAATCTCCAACAGAGTTTATGTCTGAAAGTTGAGTTCTGTGACCGAAATGCCCTTGGTTCAACGAAATCCTACTGAATCTTACTGAATCCACCGGATTTGCTGGGATTTGTTGCCGGAATTGTTGTTTTCTTCATTTTTGAGCTTGCAACACAAGGTCACATGATCCAAACCTCTTCTAGCGCCAAAATGTAGTTGGTAAAATCCCCATAGTAGAGATTTTACCAATACACCCAATAATCATACAAGAGATTCACATAAACATAAAGATAAGGATTTATTGGTGATTTATGGTGGTATTATTACATGGATTTATATGAGAACTTAAGTGTTCTTCATGCTCTTGTGTAGAGGAGTAGTAGGGAAGAAGATGGAGGTAGAGGGAGAAAGTACTAGAGACCATCCCATTATTTTAGGGTTACATAGCTATTTATATGAGACCTATTTGACGAATTTACAATATTACCCTCAAAGGGAATCCTATGCTAGAGTTCTTCTATGGTGTATCTTCGCCTAGGAAAGTTAAGTTACATCGGCCTTGACTTGGCGCCACATAGCGGATACACTTCAACATCCAATAATCATAAGTCTTCCTCCTCCAACAAGCATGGACGGCGACTTCAATCTCCATTCTTCTAACTTCAGCGGCTAGTCTTCTACTGGATAAGGATTGCTGACGCGGATCCCACTGAGTCAACGAGTCAACTCTGACAATCTGACCACTCTGATCTTCTGACAAATGCTCAACCACTTCTCAGCTTTCTGTCGGTGACGTGTTCTTTACCCGCTGATCACAATTCACTCTTCCATTTTTCTAACGATATTTGCCGATGTAGCCTCAGCGGCAGTTGATGTAACCTCAACGGTATTTATTGATGTAGTCTCAGCGGTATTTATGCTAATGTGGTCCTTGGCGTTCACCCGCTGATCTCCTATGCATGGTGATAAACCTAAAGCTCCTGTTGATGATTCTGTACTTCTCATTGATGGTCTTCTTACGTAGCCTCACCTCTAGGATGCTTTTATTTGTAGAATGCATTTTCTACACCTACAGTGAAGAAGCATAATAAAAATCCCAAACAATGTGACCGATTAGACAGAATGAAGTCTCCACCTTTTTCTTAGTCTCTTCTGGTCTCCCAGATTGAGATTTTGTACTTTGAGAACCATTCTCACATAGTTGATCTGCTTTCTGACTCTCTTTGTGCAACACTATCTGAAGAGTTTTTTTTTTAGGTACCTGCTGCATTTTCTTTAGGTAATGGTTAGGATTCTTGATACATGTATTTCCAAATCCAATGTGGATTTTCTGGTAATGTGAAGAAACATGAAAAATAACTGTACAACCATCTAACTGGCAGACTTGAACTGAAGTTTGCACCTTTTTGAAATGCCGCACAGTTATCTCATAATCAGACAGGTTCCACATATCTCTACTTATTAGGTACTCTAATTCACACTATCATTTGTCTCATTTTCTTCTCGATACAAACTAGACGAGAAAGATTCATGTAAAGAAATATTCAGTGAACAAAGAAAACATATGGCACTACAACCAACCTCAGGAATCGGTAGAATATCGGTGCTTTCTTTGGACCTAAGAATATATTTTCCGTGAGCATCACCTAGACATTGAATAATCGTTGGAATGACTAAACATTGTTTTCCCTTTAATACTTCCAACACCAATATCTTGTGGCATTCAATCAAATGCTCTAATCTGTTCACTTTCCATTTTCCTCCAATAGAGAAAGATTTACCTCTAGCGATAACTTCTTCCTTAGAACCCAAAAAAAGGTTGCATTTGATACCCTGCATAGTCTGAGATGCCTTTTAAGTAGCTTTAATTGCTTTCTTAGGCTTATCAATGTCTTGTAGAAAATTTGGTCGCCGCAGTTTTTGTTGAGTCGCCTGAACAAAAAGATTCGACTTTACTTCTGAATACAAGATGGATAAGGCAGATTGATGTAGAAAATTATTCGATGAATAAAGAAAAGAAGCCAAGCAAAGCAACTAACCCCAGGAGGTTGATAAAGTACGGTTTCAGTCTTCGGTTTAGATAGTATAGAAGTTTGGGAACTGGAACGATGGGTCACCGTATCATCCTGCTTAGGCATAACACAGTGTTTCTTAGTTGAAGACACCTTCAGTGGTGCCGATTCAAGTTTTTTTTTTTGAGGATTTTTCAGTCGAATGAATCAAAACATCAGATGGATGGATCGGTTTGCTAGTTCCAACACCTCCCAGTGAAGACGACCGGAGGCTTGAAGTTTGAGTAGCTTGAACTGCTTCTTTTGGCATCTCAATGTGATGCAGAAAATTTGGTTGCGACAGTATTTATTGAGTCGCCTGAAGTAGTAGAGTAATAGTGAGGAGTCATGTATCAAACGTGATTATGCTGGTCTTATGAAGACAAGGGTAAAATAGAACAATGGAAAAGAATGCAGGGAATTAGTTATGAATATAGTTCAACATATCAATGTCTAATATAGTTCTGAATACAAGCTGGATAAGGCAGATTGATGTAGCAAATTATTCGATGAATAAGCAAAGAAGCCAGGCAAAGCAACTAACCTCAGGAGGTTGAAGAAGTATGATTTCAGCTTTGGGCCAAGGGATAAAAGTACCACAAGCTTGCTTTAACGTATTAATCTCATCGTCGGGTATTGGTAATACGAGATTTTCATTCAGTACTTCAGTAACCTGGACTCTGTAACACACGATCCTGACAGGAATTCCATACACAATAACTTTTTTTTCTTCGGATAAAAAAGCAGTAGTTCTAGCAACAACGTTTTCCCTTTTGCCAGACCAAAGTTCACATCCTACGCCCTGCATAAATACATGGCATACGAAAATCATAAAGAGAAACACAAAAACAATAAAGATTTAAACGCCTGTAATAAGATAATATATATTACTTTTCAGAACGGGACTTCATTACTTGCTGATCTGTGAGATTACCGAGAAGATGGAAGAGTCGAAGACTTCAGTTTAAATAGTATAGAAGTTGGGGTACTGGAATGATGGGTCACCGTATCTTTACAAGGAGGTTCCTTCTTAGGCTCAGCAGAGTGTTTCTTAGTGGAAGAAACCTTCAGTGGTGCAAATTCAAGTTATTTTCTTGAGGATTTTTCAGTCGAATGCATCAAAACCTCCGATGGATGGATTTGTTTGCCAGGTCCATCACCTCCCAGTGAAGACGACGAGAGACTTATTGAAGCTTTTGTAGCTTGAACTGCTTCTATTGGCTTCTCAATGTGCTGCAGAAAATTTGGTTGCGGCAATATTTGTTGAGTCGCTTGAAGTAGTAGAGTAATAGTTAGGATTCATGTATCAAACGTGATTACGCTGGTCTTATGAAGACAAAGATAAAATCATTTAGAACAATAGAGAAGAATGTAGGGAAGTAGCCTTTTTTACATTGGTTGAAACTGCGCATTGCAGATCTAAATCATAATCAAACAAGTAACCACATATCTGGATTTATCAACTTCACACTAGCATTCTTGATTTAAAGAGTTGCCTGCACATATTGGGATCTTATCTAACTATTGTGGGTTTGTTTCAACATATCTATGTCTAATATAGTTCTGAATACAAGCAGGATAAGGCAGATTGGTGTAGCAAATTATTCGATGAATAAGCAAAGAAGCCAAGCAAAGCAACTAACCTCAGGAGGTTGAAGAAGTACAGTTTCAAATTTGGGCCAAGGGATAAAAGTGCCACAAGCTTGCTTTAACGTTTTAATCTCATCGCCGGGTATTGGTAATACGAGATTTTCATTTAATACTTCAGTAACCTGGACTCTGTAGCACACGATCTTGACAGGAATTCCATACAAAGTAATTTCTTTCCTTCGGACAAAAAAGCAGTAGCTCTAGCAACAACGTTTTCCCTTTTACCAGACCAAAGTTCATATCCTACGCCTTGCATAAATACATGTCATACGAAAATCATAAAGGGAAACACAAAAAGAATAAAGATTTAAACGCCTGTAATAAGATAATATATATTACTTTTCCGAATGGGACTTCATTAGTTGCTGATCTGTGAGATTCCCGAGAAGATGGAAGAGTCGAAGACTTCGGTTTAAATAGTATAGAAGTTGGGGTACTGGAATGATGGGTCACCGTATCTGTACAAGGAGGTTCCTTCTTAGGCTCAGCAGAGTGTTTCTTAGTGGAAGAAACCTTCAGTGGTGCAAATGCAAGCTGTTTTCTTGAGGATTTTTCAGTCGAATGCATCAAAACCTCCGATGGATGGATTTGTTTGCCAGGTCCATACCTCCCATTGAAGACGACGAGAGACTTGTTGAAGCTTTTGTAGCTTGAACTGCTTCTATTGGCTTCTCAATGTACTGCAGAAAATTTGGTTGCGGCAATATTTGTTGAGTCGCCTGAAGTAGTAGAGTAATAGTTAGGATTCATGTATCAAACGTGATTATGCTGGTCTTATGAAGACACAGATAAATTCATTTAGAACAATAGAGAAGAATGTAGGGAAGTAGCCTTTTTTACATTGGTTGAAACTGCGCATTGCAGATCTAAATCATAATCAAACAAGTAACCACATATCTGGATTTATCAACTTCACACTAGCATTCTTGATTTAAAGAGTTGCCTGCACATATTGGGATCGTATCTAACTATTGTGGGTTTGTTTCAACATATCTATGTCTAATATAGTTCTGAATACAAGATGGATAAGGCAGATTGGTGTAGCAAATTATTCGATGAATAAGCAAAGAAGCCAAGCAAAGCAACTAACCTCAGGAGGTTGAAGAAGTACGGTTTCAGCTTTGGGCCAAGGGATAAAAGTGCCACAAGCTTGCTTTAACGTTTTAATCTCATCGTCGGGTATTTGTAATACGAGATTTTCATTCAGTACTTCAGTAACCTGGACTCTGTAGCACGCGATCTTGGTAGTAATTCCATGCACAATCACTTTTTTTTTCTTCTGCCACAAAAGCAGTACCTCTAGCAACAACGTTTTCCCTTTTGCCAGACCAAAGTTCACATCCTACGCCCTGCATGAATTCATAGCATACGAACATCATAAGAGAAAACACATGAATAATACAGAATGAAATGCCTAAAATAAGATAAATATATTACTTTTCCTAACGGTCCCTCATTAGTTGCTGAATTGTGAGATTCCTGAGTAGTTGAAGGAGTTGCAGAATTTGGTATATATAGTAAAGAAGTTAGGGAACTGGAACGACGGGTCACTGTATCTGTAACAGGAGGGTCCTTCTTAGGTCGATCAGACCTTTTCCAGCTTGAAGCAACCTCAGTGGTGCAGATTCGGGTTGATTTCTTGAGGATTTTCCAGTTGAATGCATCGCATCCGCAGATGGATGGATCTGTTTGATATGTCCATCACCTCCCAAAGGCGACGGGAGGCTTGTCAAATTGTCCTGAAGCGTGAAGTTGAACATTGTCATGAAATATTAGATACTGCGCGCCAAATCATTGACCTATATAGTAAATATAATATCATCAGCATACAATCTAGTGGATCAATTAACTTACTTTTGACCCATAATTTCTGATCAATTCAGAAGCAATGGCTGGTACTGGTATTCCTTGAGTAGAGAGGGTCGATGCTAAAGTCTTTATCGACATGGTCAACTCCGTTATTAGTGCATCCTTAGATTCCACCTTTTTCCTCAAGAATTGTTGACATTGTAGTAAAGCTACCATAACATTTAACGGAAAGTTAGTTACAGGTACACAATATAAATGATAAATAAATATAACGATAACCTTAGATATGAATATAATTAGCTGCATGCCTGTAATTTAGCCAGCATGGCCTCTTTTTTATAATCCTTATGTTGTTTTCTTAGCCTTGTCATTCCCTTGGGTTTTCTGTTTTCACAGACTTTTGTGGTTTTTCTGGTAGAATATGTGTTTCTTGTGCTTGAATATCAGTTGGTTCAGATACTAACTCATGATCAATCATGTTCACTTCATCTTCTTGGATCTCCGTGTGTGTAAATAGCAGAACAACTTATGAAACATGTTTTATGGACAATTAAAAACAAACAAGAACAATATTACAAGCATTACCATTCAAATCATATGCTACTTCATCAAAAGGATCCGGCCATGTGTTGCTTAAATCTATTTCTTCTTTTGCAGCTTGGCGGCGTGGAGTACCAAAATCGATTTCTTCTTCTTCTTCTTCTTCTTCTTCTTCTTCTTCTTCTTCTTCACATTTGCCACCAGCACAATGGTAACTCTCGTTTTCACTTCCAGAACCATATTCGGTATCTGAGATATCTTCATAATAATTATCTTCATAATAATGTTGGAAAAAAAACATTGGCTAAATCTAACAACAAAAGCAACATGTTTTCTAATTATAAGCCCTGTTTTTCCATTCAAGGAAGCCCTTGTAAATAACACAAAATACATGGTACATACTCGTTGAAAAATGTAACTTGAAAGCAGCCCATGATGACGGCAAAACTAGTTCTTTAATACAACCAGAATTAAAACCCGTGATATTTAACATGCATATTTTATTCTACAAAATCATCAGAATAAAAAAAACAAAAAAAAAACAAGTACCACTTGTATTTAACCTAAAATGTATTCGAATATAAGTAGCCATTCCTAGATCCTAAGTACTTTAGAGAACATTTACACATACAACTAGGAATCGAAACCGTGATAATCAGTAACTAATTCTTTGATCCAACAGTAGTTAAAACCCGTGACATTTAACATGTACATCTATGATATATGATAATCAGTAACTAGTTCTTCAGCCAAAAACATCATTGATACAACAACAAATATTCAAAACAACTCATGATTATCAGTTATTTGTCAAAAAGAAAAAAAAAATTAAAAAAAATGCATCATTGTCAGATGCTTGTGCTTTGCTACAACATAAATCGAGATCATGTTTAACAAATCATACCAACAAATCTAGTAATAGAATTAGGGTTTCAAGAAACAAAACATGCAGCAACGATGAAACAAGAGTTATAACTACCGAATAAAGAAGAAAGTTAAATCTAAAAAAAAAAAAAAAAATTGACTTACCTTTAATTTACCAAAACACTGGGCGGGAATTATCCCACCCTGGAATTTCCTTCTGATTTTCATCCCGCGCAAAAGAATTTTGTTGAAAGTTTTTTGGAGGTTTTTTTTCTTCAATCCTAAAGAAATGTTTCCACAGATTTCGTGTAACCAACCTGGTTAGTTTCCCTAATTTTCAGATTTCCAACCAATAATAGATCAGAAAAAATATCAGGGGTGGTTAAATATTTTTAGAAATGGTCTCCCATAATTCCGAGATATAATCATGTATTAACAATTCTCACTACATTGTAGCCAACATTTCATTCTAGAATTTGTAAAAGGGAGGGAACAGTTTGAATTTTTATAATAGCCTTCAGCACACGCTGCACACCCCACTACGGTAATACTGAAATGCCAAACCAACTAAATGAAGCTAGTAGGAGCTATTGGACCAATGCAAAGAACTGAGCCCAATAACTGTAGAAAAAATTTACATTCTAAAACATTATTTCTTTAACTTTCTGCATGGTGTCTCTAAATAAAAGAAATTCATTGTAGCTATTGGACCACTACAATGTTTTGATCTTTTGCTAACGGATCACTTACTTAAAAAAGAAAATTAGAAGAGCAATCTAGGAAAAAATTAAACCTTCTAACAAACTTAAAGATGCCATCTGCTACCTGGTTATCATCTCGACTAACAAAAGAAAACTAACAACAATCAAAACCAGTACTTAGAGATAGTATCTCTTTTATTATATATATGTTTTCTAAATGAAAACTATTTATGCCACTAGTTAATGACCGGATAACAAGTTTCCCAGTGGGTCTATCAGTACTTCTCCAAAGCCTTTCAATGATACATTCAACGCCAAGTGAGGTACTATTTTAAGGTATGACTCTACTGCATTCCTTGCACACAGATTTGCATTTGAGAACATTGTATGATGTTGGTAGGGAAGATAAGATTTTAGTAGTGATTTCCGAGGGGAGCCCATTCATCCCTCTTTCTTTTTTGTTGCTGAGCAGTCTGTTGACAAAAAAAATCCAAATATATTTGGTCTTTAGCAGATAAAACTTGAATCAAAATTAGAGGCGGTTCATTAATCAAAATGATGAATAAAGATACATGTAGGAATCAGTAGTTGCTTACCTGGATCCCGCAGAGGAATCTGTTGAATGGTGCTCTAAACCTTTTGCATATTTTAAAATCATCATCGTAGCAGTTTAATACATGTTTCTCATCTACATTAACCGCATCACTTCCATTGCTGTCATCTGGGTGTTCTTCGTGCTTGATAAGCATATCATCTAAAAATTCATCACTTGCCATAACTTACACTGTGTACGTACAACAAAGGTAGGAATATGAACTCACAACAAAACAATTAAACCATATTTATCAGGATATCAGAAAATAAACCATGGTAACTACAAAACAATAATTCAACCAAATCATAGCTACACCTAACAATGAAAGCACCACATGCACAACATAGGTAGAACATGAGCTTATATTGAATATACATTACCTAAGCAACATGTAATAAGTGTATGTCAATCACGAAGGGGTTGAAGATATAATACCATTCGCCTTTCTAGATACTCAATACTCCATCAGAACATAAATAAAAAAACCATTTATGCATATAACTTAACCCTAAAACATTATTTTGATACAACAACCCGGATTGAAAACAACCTATGATTGCGAGTTACACATCAAAACAAAAAAGAAAATAAAAAACAAAGAAGATTATTTCCTTCAAAATATATTAAACATATATAATACAAAATGATATAAAACATCACTTGTATTGATTCGAGAATGGGCTAAAGAGATAATACCAATATAAGAACCAGCCAGAGAAAAGAGGTGAATCCCTTTGAAGAAGATCAGTTAGGAGTAGACTTGTGGTTTCAGAAATTTGGGGATTCCTTTTTTTTTTTTTTTTTTTTAACATATTTTTTTATTTTTTTTTTAAGAAACCGTGTAACCCACATGGTTAGTGTCCATAAATAATTAGAGATAATATTTGGTGGTTAGCTCCATTAAATTTGGGGATTTTTTCCCCCAAAAATATCGATATACACATCCACAATACATTGCGCAGGAAGAAGCAATACTTAAAAATTTCCAACTCTCGATGGTTGTATAATTTATTTTTTTTTTGATAAACATAGGAAATTCATTGATGATTAAACCACTACAAAGTTTTGATCCTATGCTAACACATTACTTACTAACAAAGGAAAATTAATAGAGCAATCTAGGAAACACTTAGACCTCCTAACAAACTTAGAGAAATAATTAAAGACTCCAAACTTCATGCACATGAAAGCTCGTTGTTAGATGCATATCATCACAACAGGTGTCAGGTTTTGCTCCAAAGCCTTCCAATGATACATTCAGCGCCATGTGAAGAATTATGTGAAGGTATGGATCCACTATATCTTCACGTCGAGACTTCCAGATAACCAGGTTAGTTTTTGTGTGGAAATCGTAATGACAAAGACGTTTTCTCAACATTGAAATTCGCCACAACAAGATGTTGTTCTTACCAAGTGTAATAGGTTCATAATATAACAACTCTGGTTCATTCCTTCCTAATTCAATGCTGCACTATTTCACCCAATTTCTTTCCCTGCATCTGGTATTTGCTCTCATATAGTTTCTTTTCTTGAGAATGGGTGACCACAAACAAAGAGTAACGTTGCCTTCATGCTGACTCATATAGTATAGACATAAAGACAGTCCAATTTGGACAAGCCCGACAATGGGATGTAACTTCTTAGAGATCTTGACTGGGGGTGGAGATACTGTTTCGAATTTCTCAGTATGCAAATCAAAAGATACAATATGTAATTTCCTTCTGTTATCGAGCCAAAATATACGCCCATGAGCAAATATGAAAAGACGAGGGTACCGAGTACACCACCAATCTTTTATTTTAGTCCACCTATAAGTCAAACCTTGACCGGTTCCTGATATCAAGAACTCAAGAACAAGATCTCTTTCAGATCTGATTGATTCACACAAGGGAGTCAATACAAGAATCCGAAAGACTATGTCAACCAACCAAGTACGATACTTTAATTATATAAGATGACTTAAATATAATGTGGAAGTAAAGTAAAGTACACACAAGATTTTGTTAACGAGGAAACTACAAACTCGTAGAAAAACCCCGAGACCTAGTCCAGTTTTGAATACTCTTAAGAATTAAGCCGCCAACACACCTACTCTCAGACTTCGGACTAGCTGGTGCGGACAATATGACTCTAATACGACTATTAGTCACAAAGATTTCCCCTAAGTATTCCTACGCCTCCAACCACAGCAAGATGGTCACGTACATGTAATACCCTACGCAAACAGACGTCTTTTACTGTCTTACGCAAGAGTTGCCTCACAGCCCATCGCGAGGACTATCGCTACCCGACCTCCAATCAGACGATTACAACCTTATGGACAACAACCAAATAGCGGCAGGTCAAATTGCTAGATGATATCCTTGGTAACTAACAAATATTTCACCGAAGTCTTTTCACACCAAGAGCGAGGATATTAAGTTTACTTAGGCAATAAACACCTCGAGATATCGATCAAGGTTTCAAAACCTAAACTCCCGAAAGAGTAACCTTGTCGTCCCAGTTGGAATCAAGTAGATAACTGTAGCAAGTACGAAATGATATGACCGTGAAGAACGATGTACCTGCAAAGAACAAATCCAATAACAACAATCTTGATTCCACTCAATATCTATTGTTTAGGCACACAAACCGAAAGCGGCTTGCTGACAAATCCAGTTTAATAGATAAAGAGTATGTTCTAATCACAACGATCTTCAGTGGCCTTATATCAGAAGAGAAGGACCTTAGAATAAACAAGATCGTTAGGTTTGATAGACGTGATAGAACAAAACACAAGTACAATACAAAAAAGGCTAGTAAACATAAACTAGTTTCCCGTAAGAGGTACTTCTAGGCTTCTCAATCCCGATAGAAGACTTTCACGCAATTCTAGACAAAGAGCAAAAGCTCAAAAGTAACTGAAAAGAAAAGCGACAACACAAGCTAACAATTCCGAAGAAGAGCTTGGCCAAGGGGATTAAAGCTTTCAGGAGAGATACCACTCCTATTTATATTGACTAAGGCTTTAGCTTTGAAATGAGTCAAAGTTTAATTTCAGAAATTCCACAAAGCACATTTACATAATAGTTCTGAAATTCCCCATTTAGTCTCATAGCATTTAATGAGAACTAATACTCTAGCATTTTACATTTAAGAAAAATATATTCCATAAAAAAATATATTTTCGAAACATGTTTAGCCAAGAGCAATCAAAGCAAATAATATCTTAAGGTATATTTGGATATTTCTTATTAATTCAAAATATGGTGCTTACCAAATATGATCCCTGGGAAAGATCTCAATTCGAAAACGTGTCCTTAGTTTCGAAAATCTCCTTAGATATTATTACTTCCAAATGTCGTCACCAGCTTTATAATGTCGACATTACTTCCTTGGTATTGCTGGGCTAACCAGACGAACCTAAGTGGAAGTGGGATCTGGTCCAACGTGGTTCAACGTTTTGCATAAACGTATCATAACAAACGTGGACAAAGCCTTGTGTGTTAAGCTTAAGTGAACACATTGGTTCAGACGTTCCGAATCACGCAAATAGATATACCATTGGAAGTACGGTGCGAGATTCCACGAGTCACTAGCAAAATGTTAAATCTCCAGAATTCTTGATTCCAATATAGATGTCACGTTAATGATATCCAAGAATTCAAATCAAAACATCAAATGAATAATCAAATGAATATTTGATCAAGTAGTAAAGCATACGAAGATTTAATCACGTACAGTATTGATCCGTAATCATGTGTCCACTAACTAGAGCGACTAACCATTTTCCACATGATGACTCAATCCCACTTAGTTGTACATTGAAGATGAACGAATTCAAACTTCAAACCGAGAATATCAAACTCATTAATTCGTTGAAGCACAAATCAAAAATGTAGAGTTTGAACTTCGAAGTTACGCATTCTGAGTCAACCTTATTCTGGTTTCGAAACGTACGTCAGTTTAGGTAGAAACCAAATTAAGGTTTCGGAACCTAAAGTTCATTATATGACCGGAACTTATTTAAGGTTCCCAAATCAAGTTTCCATATAGCGAACCTAAAGCTTGGTTTCGAAAACTAGATTATGTTTAACAAAACCTTGTTTAAGGTTTCGAAACAAGAAACACATATTAAATTCTCTACAAATGTTTGGTGTCGAACTTGAGAGTCCATGTGGTCGAGAACCGTTTCACCATCACAGCTTTTTAGCCTCGACGCACAGGCATATATTTCCCGGTTCACATAAACCTTTAGGAAACCCCAGGGTCTTTTCGACCTTTTAGATCTCACATGGTCAAGACACATTGGCCTCGATTCTCAAGTCACTGTCAGCCACACAAACATAGTTTCGAATCTGTTATATCTCATTGGTCACAATATTTAAGTTTCGGACCAATAGCTTATGAATGCGAAAACCAGATTATGGTTTCGAAATCATCGTCAAGTTATATCAAAACCTACATTGAGGTTCAAACGTTGAAAATTCATAAGTTGAGATACACAAATATGGTTTCGGAATCCAGAAGTGAGATATGGCATACAAGATGTTCATATACAGAATCAAATGAATGATTCAGAACTTCAGAGTTCAAAGCCAAATCACGACGTCATATTCGAATTCAGAAACAACAGTATTTCGAGTCTACACAACATAAGTGTGAGTCACAATCTCTCTTACATTGGCTCATATAAATATATGCAATCAATCCGACAGAGCCAGACTAGGTAAGAAGAGACACAATACTGTGATGGATCAAATCCCGTAGTACTACTGAGATAACATCACATTGTTATATCCAACTCGAAAAGGTTTTAGGAAAAACCTTTATATTAACTTAGAGACAGAGAAGAAAAGAAAACTCTAAGCAATATTAGAACGTCATAACTACACACTAATACCACAAGTGGTAAAGCGGAGTTATCATAAGACACACTGATCACAAGTGATCAAGTCATAACATAAAGCTCAAGTTGAGAATTATGTTTATGTCTTTTGTAGCACAAGTGTAAAAGATAATGGAATCGCGTTATTTAGATTCACTAACCTGTTGAATGATGAAGCTGGATGTCTTCGTTTGATCTTCAGTCTTTCTTCAACTCTTCAACCAGTGATTCTAAATCCTACCAAAATCTTCCAAAACCTAAAGCTAACTCTCTCACATGACTTCAACTAAATGTGTGTTGTTTAGCGGTCGAGTTTTGATCACTAAAGTTGACAACTAAGATGGACATACCAACACTTAGTGAGGTTGACCGAGCCATGGTCTAACAATCTCCCCCTTTGTCAATTTTAGTGACAAAAACTCTTTACATAGATGAACGAGAAATTTCAAACCTAAGTTCTACGCTTCGAGTTCTTCTACTTAGCTTGACAGCACACCAATAATACCTGCAAAATATGTCAGTCTGCAAACAAATATATGTAATATTGAAAAATACTGATAACCAATACACTTACTCCCCCCTGAATGTAAGTTCGGATGTCTATCATTCTCCGACGTATTGTTATCACCTGTAGCACAAAGCGAAAGTCTACAATGCTAGTAACATCAAGTGTTACTTCCCCTTAGTTCATGCTTTCATTCATTTTTCAATATACGCGCAGGCATTTTTCTTCCCATATGACACTGCTTTGTCAAAGACCAAGCACTGACCGAAGTCAAGCTATCAATATTTCTCTCCCTTTTTGTCAAAAATAATTGACAAAGGGTCTCGAAAATATCTGGGTACGAGATAAATGCTCAAGTTCAGAGAACTCGATTCAACATATAAGAATGATCTCAATCACACGGGTCAACATTTCGACAAGTTACACAAAATATATATATATATATATGATAAGCTCAAGCAACATGTCAGGAAATACAAAAGATATAAGCAGATAACAATTATATTCCCTATATATTCCACAACCACGCTCCCCTAAAGATATATTTCTATGAAGCGCAAGTTCACAAAAGAACTCTCCCCTGTTGGTTGTCATTCCCTCGGACATGAGAACAACGGAACAGTCTTTACCAGAGAAAGACTTAGACTTGGTTTTGGGTTTTCGAACACGTCCGTAGTCATACTAGATTATACCAAAACCATTGATTTATGCGTATACTATAATTTCTAGTAAAAAAGACACAAGGATATCCAATAGTATTGTGACTAGCATAAAATCCATATCCTCCTTACATAGTTATACTTATACCTGCAACACAAATATAAGTACAAACATAACAGCCACAAACATAAGGAGGCCAATGATATCAAGATATTAAAACTGTTAGGACATTGTCCGGTCAAACCCACTAGCGTTGGTATGTCAAGCTAGTTGTCAGTTTTAGATGTCAAAACTCAATTCTTGATTTAGCCTACTAGAGTTTAGATTTCGGAATTGGGATATAGACAAAGTAGTAGAGACCTTGAAGACGAAGACTGTGAAGACAAAGAAGACATCAATTATTCTTCATCGACAAAAGGTTAGTAGGAGTTATGACTTTATGGAAATTCTTCTATTCTACTTTCTCTATTCTTTCGAAATATAGTCGACTACTTTAGTAGTGATCATAGCGATTGAGATCGTATTCTTGTCTAACATGGCCTTGTGTCATGACTAGTATTTGTTCCCACAAATGCTATGAGTACAAGAATGAATGAGATAGATTCGATACCATTTGTTCATTGCAATGGATTGCTTGCAAATCATTAGTTGGATATGGGTGAATCTAAAGGAGTACTCTTGAGAAAGAGTCCAATGGATTACAGCTGAGAACGTACACACGTCTAAGTCCTGGCTAAGCCCAGAACTTCCAGCGGAATCCAAGTTTGGCCAAATCTGAATGGCGGACGGTTCACGAACCGGTACGCAAACCAGAAACTCGGATTTCTACTGAGTTCCAAAGTGACTGAACATTTCGCGAACCTACGCGAACCTAGATGTCGGTTATTTTGGCTGGTATTCAGATTAAGTGAATATTCTTCCAGAATTTCACTTGGGTTAAACTCTAAACTCCTTTATCTCTTAGGTGGACTTGTATATCACGAAATATCTTTTGTGGTCCATCTAACGATCCTCAATGATCAATAAGATAAAGATTATCTCAGGTCTGTTGGATTCTATCTTGAAGTGTTTTTGAGCTAACAAAACACTTGGCAGATAAACTTAAAAAGAATTCCAATTGAGATTAATCTCTATTACTTGGTTGGCAAGTTTAGGGTTTCCTTGACTTGTGGGACAAGTAATTGATTGCTTTATTCCAAAGCAACCTATCTTATTGAGTGCTATAAATAGTGTTAGGGCATTGTCCGGTCAAACCCACTAGCGTTGGTATGTCAAGCTAGTTGTCAGTTTTAGGTGTCAAAATACAATTCTTGATTTAGCCTACTCAAGGTTTACTTCGGGTTAGGATAGAGGTAGTAGAGTTTAAAGTCGATCTCCACCCTTTGAAGATGAAGATGGAGAACACACGAAGACATCATCAAGGACTTCATCAACAAAGGTTAGTAAAGATTGAATTTTCCTTGAACTCTTGTTATTCTTATCTCTATCTATCGAAGTAATGAACTCACTATGTGGAACAATGCTTATGACGGTGAAATTACATCATTATATATTAACCCGAGGAGATTTGGTCCATATGATCATAGTGAGGGCAACCTTTGACCTTTGAGTAGGTCTCCATGTTATAGTGAATGGAAATATGAATTCAACGCTTTAAGAATCACTTCATTCCGTTGTAAAACGAAGAAGTTATGAGTGATTCATTGAAACTGAAAAGCGTGGCTAAAAGCTGAATTCGAGAAAGGGAGTAGGAAGCTTCTGGAATCTTCTGGAACTTTCGGGAACGCTTTTCAAAAGTGTTGGGTTCGCGAACCGCCACCTCGGGATTTACGATTAGGGTTTCCTGTCGTGTTTCTGAGGTCCATCTCCTGGCTACGATGGTCCACCTTCACACCTGTGTTGTGGTCCGTCCTGATTAGAGTTTCTACATTATCTTTCTTAAGAGACAATTTTTGTAGAATATCTTCTAGTCAAGGGATAAGGTTATCCTTTCACAATTGTTATGAAACCAAAACTCTTAAATGAGGTAGTTATAATCTATCAAACTCTTGTTAGATAAACACTACTTGGTTTCTACAATAGAAAGGTGACTAGATTCATTGTGTGCAAGTTAAGTAACGGGGCGTGTTTACACGGTCACTAGCTAACTTGTTGCACAAGGAGTCTTAGCTTTATCCTTAAGCAACCATCACTATAAATATACATACATGTAGCTTAACAAACCATCCCTGCTGGTGTGTGTGCTACATAAGGTTGTTCTCCGCTATTTCTGTTCTTCACGAACAAGGTGAGAATTACAAAAGACTTTACTTAGGGATTGTAAAGCCAAGTTTAACTATCTTTCTTCTTTAGATAGTTCTGAACTTGTATCATCCAGGTAGACCATCATAATCCTTGTCTATTCTATGGTCCTTCTCTTCTGCAATAAGGCCATTCAAGGATTATAGGTTGTAAAACCAGGATTGATAGATTCGATCTATATTGTATATCAACTTAGGTTGTTTTACATATAGGTTAGAGATTCTGCAAGATATCTCTAGGTTCTCTAGTTGTTCTTGCAAGAATACAATTAGGTCGTCACGGTTCTCGTGCAAACCCTAATTGTGTGCTTTTGATACCTAACCTTGTGAACGGTTCCTCAAAGCACGAAACAAGTTTTCCAAAACCTTGATTATATCTAAAGGGAAAATTGTTCTTTACGTATTCTCTGTCGAAAGACGGTTTGAGTACAAAAAGCCTTTGACATCGGTCAAAGCAACTCCTAGGCCTGTAACGGACGTCAGCTAGGGGAATCAAGTGCGTGACGATCTGTGGGGGATCCAGAGACGTAAGGAGTACAACAGTAGCTGATTCGCTTGGAGGGTGGAATCGGTCTCTTCTACATTCCAATCCGAAGTCTGATAGTAGGTTAGTGCTTGTAGACAGTTAATACTGTGTGGTGTTCAAACTGGACGAGGTCCCGGGGTTTTTCTGCTGGATTGCAGTTTCCTCGTTAACAAAACTTCTGGTGTCTTGTGTGCTTTACCTTCCGCATTTATATCTCTGATTATATATTAAAGCGACACAAGTCGTACGTTATTCATATCCTGACGTTGATTCCAAATCTTGAATAAAGATTTACAGAGACTTGTCTTTGTAGGAATTGATCACTTGTGATCACAACTCAGGTTATACAGATTTGGATATTGAAATTCAATTTGTCCATATCTGACCATAAGTCTCACGAGCCAAAACGAAAAGTTGGTAGTATTTCGGTACCCCTGCTTTTTCAAATAGAGGTGTCTACGGACAAATACCGCACGCATCAAGCATACGTGAAGGTCCTTAGGGAAGTGATCGTAAACTCTTTTCACTTTGGTGAACGCTTGTTGTGGTATAGTCATCCTCTATAGGTTGCAGCTCCTCTTGGAACTCCCTACGACTATAAAAGACTTCTCTTGAGAGTTGGGAAGCACAGGTAGGAGATTGAGACCTTATTTGGTTGAAATCGGATTAACCTGTAACCTTGGTAACCTGATCACGTTCTTGTCTATTCCATAGTCCGTCTCTTCTGCTATACGGCTATTCAAGAACTGATACGTTACACACAAGGTTGAAAGGTAGCAACGCACGGCCGCACTCGGTGTTGTAAGACCTAGTTAGCTCCGGTTGTACAAGTTTCTTAATTGATTCTTCGTGTACAACTGAGGTAGAGACAAATTGGGCATAGCTTACTCGTTTTGCTTGTCAGCCCTGATTTGTAAAGTAGATTTCTGTATGACCTGGAGCAATCCGAAGGAAGTCAACTTGTGTATGATAAACTGATAGAGGACAGTTAGATCATACGTCAACAATTAGGTTGCAAAGCCAGTATTGCTGACACAAGCCTTTGACATCGGTCAAAGCAACTCCTAGGCCTGTAAAGGACGTCAGCTGGGGGAATCAAGTGCGTGACGATATGTGGGGGATCTAGAGACGTAAAGAGTGCGACAATAGCCAATTCGCTTGGAGGGCTTGAGTTGGTCTCTGCTACATCCCAGACCGAAGTCTTATAGTAGGCTAGCGTTTGTAGTCAGTTTGTACTGGGCGGTGTTCAATCTGGACAAGGTCCCGAGGTTTTTCTACAAGGTAGTTTCCTTGTTAAAAAACCGTTTTGGTGTCTTGTGTGCTTTTCCTTTCCGCAATTATATAAACTCTGACATATAATTAAAAGCAAACACAAGAAGTACGTTATCCATAACCGTTGAGTTTACTCCAAAGACTTGTCTTTGTCGAGTTGATCCCTAGATCACAACTCCGGTTATCTAGGTTTGGATATTGATTTTTGAGATCATCCAAACCTAACCATAAGACTCACGAGCCCAAACGAAAAGTTGGTCGTATTTCGGTACCCCTCCTTTTTCAAAAACAATAAAAATCAGCTCCATGGGAGATAAAAGAATTATCTTGATAACCTGCAACATACCTCTAAAATAGATTCGGAATTATTAATTCAATGTTGCATTCGAAACTCACGTACTATTTAGGTTTTTTGATTTTCTAGTTTTTATATTTTTCAGAAAATTGATTCGAAACTGCGTGAATAGATACAACATACACACATATATTTTTAATTTTTAATTGATTTTTTTCATGGACAGATCAGACGCAAGTAAATAATAATAATTTTTATTTAATGTTTTTCGAAACAGAAAAATAACAAAGAAAATAAGAATCTTTATTTTATTTCATGACAGTTTCGAAACATCGGGAAACTTTATAGAACTAGAACCCCTAGACTTTATTCTATTGAGAACTTGGTTGTATTTTTCTTGAGAACCTTTTTGAACAATTCCATTAGAACCTCAAAATCATCACATGCCTTGTGTAGTTGATCCCTTAGCTTCTTTTGTTCACAAACATTCACAAAAGCTTGTTGTTTGGCCCATGCAAAGTGGTGGATGAGATTTAGAACTTTGCTAGTTGAAACTTCATCACCATCATCATCATCATTGCATTCCCAGTTGTTAGGAGCAGGATGATTTTCATCACTCAAGGTTTCTTGAGGAGTGGGAGAGGTGCATTGATCTTCCATCATCATCTTGACAAAATCACATGGACATTCGGGGTCTTCAACTATTTTCTCCATCATCGAAACACACAGAAGGTTTCGAACAAGGTTTGTAGAGAGAGACAAGATGATTTCGAAATCGGCATACCCAAGGATTAAATAGTATTATGTAATCTCTGGGTTTCCGAAAATAAGTTTATTCCTTAACGTTTTATTTCCAACATATCTTGAACCGAAACAAGGAAATCCTTAGTTGTCAAGTATGAATTAACTCATTGAATCAATTTTGGTAGCAAACGTAGAAGTTAGGAATTTTCTTAAAGTTTCGAATCTTGAAATTCTTTTAGGAAAAAATTCTCAAGGTACTCTTTTACATATATTATTAGAATATTACGTGTAAATATATATATATATATATATATATACTTCCTCCCTTTTTTTAAAAAAAAATTGTGCATATTATTATTATAACTAATACAGCTAATGCACTTATTATTTTATATATTTTTTATTAGCTTTTACGGGACAATTCTTGTTTAATATTTGAGGAATTTTCTGAGGTTTCACAGTGTAGGGAGATACCTTTTCCTGATGGCGAATTTTCCTTCTTTTCTTCAGACTTTCTGTTATGAGAGGTCTTTCTGCTGCTGTTCTGAGTCTTCTCAGTTTTTATGTGCCCATCCTATAATGAGAGAAGTGCGGTCTCGAGAACTCTGGATTGCCTTGAATGCACCAAGAACATGAATGACCTGTTGAGTTTCTTGACAGTATCCCAATATTAGGAGAGAAGTACTGAGGTTGCATAAAGATAGGCTAACCATGAGATCCAGGAGTTACAATCTTCTTTAAACTACGCGGATCAGATTTTAGATCTCTCAACTCATTAGATAGCTGTTTCAGGTAGTGATCCTTTTTCAGAAATGAGTTGGAATAGTTTTCATGCTTCTCCTGAACCTGTTTGGATGTTATCTGAGACTTCTTTGCTTTGTCAAAATTAATAACAGTTTTGTCTTTGTATTTCTTGTGATTACTTTTGCTGAGATTTTTACCTCTTGACATTGTTTCAGTGCCAGGTTCAATAGATTCTCTGGAGGAAATACATAACTTTGTATTTAGAATCCTTATAAAATCTTTTGCAATAGTATCATCAAGATCTTGTCTGTTTAGAAAACGTGATCAGGTTACCAAGGTTACAGGTTACTCCGATTTCAACCACTAAGGTCTCAATCTCCTACCTGTGCTTCCCAACTCTCAAGAGAAGTCTTTATAGTCGTAGGTAAATCCTAAGAGGAACTGCTACCTAATAGAGGATAACTATACCACAACAAGCATTCACCGAAGTGAAAAGAGTTTTACGATCACTTCCAAAAGGAATCTTCACGTATGCTTGATGCTTGCGGTTTTCGTCCTTAGACACCTCTATTTATAACACTCAACAAGATAGGTTGCTTTGGAATAAAGCAACTAGTTACTTGTTCAACAAGTTTAGGAAACCCTAACTTGCAAACCAAGTAAACATAGATTTATCTCAATTGGAAATCATTTATCATTTATCTGCCAAGTGTTTTATTAGCTCATAAACACTTCAAGATAGATATCCAATAGATCGGAGATAATCTTTATCTTATTGACACATTGAGAACCGTTAGATGGACCACATAATATATTTTCGTGATAACCAAGTCCAACTAAGAGATAAGGAGTCAGAGTTTAACCCGAGTGAAAATCCCAGAGAATATTCACTTGGGACGTTTCGCAAACCGTCCATCTGAATCACAGCCAAAAGCATCGATTCTGAGGTTCACGTAGGGTACGCGTACAAAATGATACTTTGGAACTCAGTAGTTTTTCCTAAGTCACTGTTCACGAACAGTTCGTGAACCGTCATCATTCAGATTTAGGGTTTAACTTGGATCCGCTGGAAGTTCTGGGCTTAACCAGTACTTAGACGTGTTAGACGTCCTCAGCTATAATCCGCTGGACTCTTGCTCAAGAGTTTTCCTTTAGATTCACCCATATCCAACAAGTGATTTGCAAGCAAACCATTCCAATGGACAAATGGTATCGAATCTATCTCATGTATTCTTGTAAACTTAGTATTCGTGGGAACAAATACCAACATAACACGTGGTCATGTAGACAAGAACACAATCTCAATCGCTATTAGTATCTCTACTAAAGTAGCCGACTATTTCGAAAGATAGAGTAAGTAGAATAGAAGAATTTCCATAAAAGTCATAACTCCTACTAATCTTTTGTCGATGAAGAATAATTGATGTCTTCTTTGTCTTCACAGTCTTCGTCTTCAAGGTCTCTACTACTTAGTTTATATCTCAATTCCGAAATCTAAACTCTAGTAGGCTAAATCAAGAATTGTGTTTCGACACCTAAAACTGACAACCAACTTGACATACCAACGCTAGTGAGTTTGACCGGACAATGCCCTAACAAGTCCCATGGTGAGTTTTTCCTGCTTGTGGAATTTTGTTTAATTTGCTTCTTTTTAGGCTGGTATTCATTTTGTTTTTTTGCTTGTCTTTAGCCTAATGATTCTCATGATCCAGGGCCGCGAAAGCGGCCATTGGAAGAGTGGCTTAATATGCCCGAGCATGAGTGGCGTAGGAAGGCTTTAAATGATAAGTTAAATTGGGAAAAGGGGATAGTTCCCATCCCATGATGTGTTTCCTTTCCCGCGTCTAATAAGTCCTTGATTAAACAGACGCGTCCATCTCCGCCATCTAAGAAGACTCGCCTGCCTACCAAACAGCGCCCCACTTGCTCGAGTAATCTAGGATTTATTGAGAGATTTGACCGTTTCAACCAGGGTACGGGTCGTAAGCCTGCTGATTTCATGGAGATGAGACGTAATAAAACCAATCTTATGCACACACCTACTGCTATTTGGAATCTTTTAGTTCCTCACTGTCAGAGAAAGTACGTCATGCAGTTCCGTCCGTTTCTGTTCGGATGCCTTCTGACCTAGGTGTGTATTAAATTGTCCCACGTGGTGCGCATTTATTTCTTGCTTTTCTGGATACGAAGGCATATTTATCCCTTGTAGTTCTGCTTCTATTTCTCATAACAATTTTTGAGTGTCTCTTCACACCTTGTCTAAAAAAAAATTAAAAATAAATAAAATAAAGATAAATATTTATTCTCACTTTGACCAAAAAAAAAAAAAAACTTTTTCTTAGACGTTGTCAGACTCTTCAGACGAACCTTCGGGTGACAACATCAACGATTCTGATCAAAGGTCGGGCGCGTCTTCTGCCTCTTCTGATCAAGTAAGTTGTGCTCAGGGTTGTGTATGTGTCTGTGTTTTTTTTTTTTGAAAACTTGCGCGCTTATTCGATTTTTTTTGCAGGAAATAGATACGAGCAAACGTGCGAACAAAGATGCCGAGATTGTGAACAGCGACAAGCGCCTTAGGAACTCCCTTCGTAGTCGAAATCTTAACCTTGTACGTCCTTCCCCCGTGGCTACCGCGGCCAACAATTACACCCCGCTTTCAAAATTCTGCACTGTTTTTGACCGCTCACAGATTGGCGTCGCGGAGAATGAAGCTTACGAGTTGGTATACGGTTTCTGGGTTCCCGCGGCCTATGTGAAACCCTATACTGAAATTTTAAAGTATCATGGGCATTTTGTCCCCATGATGATGTCGTCCATGCTTTGCAAAAAGGCGCATGTTAAGATGGTGAGCGAGTTACTGGTTATTGCGGCGGGTTTGGCTGGCTCGGAGCAGGATTCCCTGTCTGCACAGGATTTCACAGAGTGGGAGCGTACTCTTAAAACTGCCGACCTGATGCGCCTTAATGTTACTTGGTTGTTCGATCTTATGAAGGAGGTGAAAGCCAAGCATGATCCGCGCTTGTGAAAGCTGCCTATGCTCATTAATGATCTCGAAACTAAAAAATGCGCAATTGGATGCGGAAATTGAGGTCAAGAAAACAGAGCTGGCACGTATAACAGAAGATTTCAATGCGGCAACAAACGCTTTATTTCAGGCGCATGCGGATGAAGAGCAAGTAGGGCATGAAATTGAGGAGAAGCGGAGGGAGCTTGTCGAGCTTTCTGACCAGAACTCTTGATGCGGCTTGTTAGGGCATTGTCCGGTCAAACCCACTAGCGTTGGTATGTCAAGCTAGTTGTCAGTTTTAGGTGTCAAAATTCAATTCTTGATTTAGCCTACTAGAGTTTAGATTTCGGAAATGGGATATAGACAGAGTAGTAGAGACCTTGAAGACGAAGACTGTGAAGACAAAGAAGACATCAATTATTCTTCATCGACAAAAGGTTAGTAGGAGTTATGACTTTATGGATATTCTTCTATTTCTACTTTCTCTATTCTTTCGAAATATAGTCGACTACTTTAGTAGTAATGTAGCGATTGAGATCGTGTTCTTGTGTAACATGGCTTTATGTCATGACCAGTGTTTGATCCCACGAATACTGTGAATCAAGAACATATGAGATAGATTCGACGCCATGTGTCCATTACAATGGTTTGCTTGCAAACTGTTATGTTGGATATGGATGAATCTAAGGAGTACTCTTGAGCAAAGAGCCTGTGGATCACAGCTGAGGACATTCTCATGTCTAAGTTCTGGCTCAGCCCAGTCCTTCCAGCGGATTCTGAATTTGACCTAATTTGACCGCGGACGGTACCCGAACCGGTTTGCGTACCTGGAGCTGTAAAACTTCTGTGTTCCATTTGTTCACGTA